>JADWQK010000128.1:0-150751 GCA_017933935.1 Sesamia nonagrioides
AACTGCAATGCTTCGATGTCGCCTTCGGGTTGTGGAGGTCAGACGGCAGTCGCTTCACGGAAAATGTCGAAGTTTAACCATATCAGCAGTTGGATTGGTAAAGCGGACCCCAGACTCCAAAGCTGAAAAGGCTTCGGATGCGACTGAGATTAACGCTGGGATGATGATGATGAGTGTAAATACGGTTTTAATTAATTTACTATTATTATTATTTATAAATATTATAAATCACTTGTAATAAAATATACTTAATTTATACATTTTTGCTGTCTAGGAGTTTTGTGAGCTTACAAGTGTTAATATAGCTAAAAATCAAAATCAAAATCAAAGCATTTATTTCAAATAAACCAGTTACAGGCACTTTTGAATTGTCAGAAGGTCGGTCAGTCAATAAGATGAAGCTAGTCGCCCATTTCAAAGAGTAGGTACCTATGGAGAAGAACGGGCAAGAAACTCCATGGACACTCTTTTAAAGTTTCAAGCTAATTTTACAAATATTTGATTACATCATTCATGTTGAAATCAACCGTGTGAGAACGATGCAGAAATAAATTGTACGCCGAGAGCGTCCATTATGAAAACACACAAAAATCAATTTAGAAATTAAAATACGCCGTGGCAGCTAAGAGATGACCAGTCCCCTCCGACGGCGTCCGTTCACGAACATGACGAATGGACGAATGGATCAGCATCATTCAGCTCAACCATATTCAAGGGAACCCAATGACCCAACAGACACGCCACCATCAGCGAGACATTTGAGTGAGCATGACATACTCTCAACAGCCAGAGCACTATCAAGTCAATAAAAAAGACTAACCCAACAAAAAAATGCCTTACAGTTACAGCACATTCGTACATTGTGCTCACACGTTTGCCATGCAATTATACAATACTAAGAAATTGAATCTACACAATCGCTAATAAAAGAAGGTAGTAGTTGTAAAAAGTTTTGTATTGTCAACCGCTGTGCCTCGTAATTTTGCAAATGGATTACCTAAAATAGTTATTTTATTATAATAAGCCTCTAAGATGTGATTTTTTAGTAGTTTTTTAAACAGTAATAATGATTCTGTATTTTTTATATCTTTTGATAGGTAGTGAGTTACTAAGTTTTATAAGAATGATTATGGGGCTATCGAATATCTCAACTTTTTGAAATTATTCCTCTTGGGAACATCTATTTCTGAACTGCCATTTAGTTCTTTAAAGTGTGACAGGTATCTGCGTTATACGGAAACGAAATCCTACAATAGAATTCACTATTCTACAATTTTCAAGTTCTGGAGCCAAACAATCTTCCAGCATTGCAACATAGCACTCGGTATTAACAGCGAAGTTTTGGCCGTTTTTCGTATTTTCAAAGAAAAAGGATTGATTATTCCTTGCCAGAGATTGCTGCCCATACCGTCACTTTAGGACAATGCAGTGGTTTCTGATGTTTGAGTTTGAGATTCTTACTGTTCCAGTAACGACAATTTTGTCGATTCATGAACTCATTGATATGAAAATGCGCGTCATCAGAGAAAGGAATATTGACAAAATTGAAAAATCGATTAAGGATTTTTTTAGCCTGGGACACAGGAGAAGAGTAGCCGGTGTTCTATATGATGCAATTTGGAGAGTGTGTGAGGGAATTGCATGGTTTAATTCCCCCATCTCCGTTCCATCATCAGACGACCCGTCGTACAGCGAGTTTCCCCACCCTTACGTTATTGACAACACAAAGATCCGGACGAGGCATTTCGCCTCGTTTTTTATACCGCGTACATCGCAGGACTGGAACAATTTGCCAGCGGCGGTGTTTCAGTCGGATTACAATTTAAGTGTCTTCAAGGCTAGAGTAAATAGGCTCATAATAAGCTAGCGCGTTTTACAATTAACGATTGCATCACTGCTTACCATCAGGCGGGATTGCGATCAAGCACTAGTTTATACTTTATAGTTTTAAAAAAAAAGCGACACTTGCTCTGAAGTTACACTCTTTCAATTCTTGAGTTAATTGCAGCTTGTAGGCATGCAGTTAAAGATCCAAGTTTAAAATTCTTTGCAAACTTCGTCGCGATAATTGTAAGACAGACGATTTCTTGCGAGTAGACATTTGTAGATCTTCTCGTAATGACTGCATAACTTTCTCAATATTGTCTTCGGTCCTAGACGTTCATGGACGACCTTTCGCTTGTAGTCTAAACCTTTAAGCATTCTCCAGAATGCTTTATCCATACTTTAATTACGTTTATATTCGAAGCCTCATTAATACGCCATAGTCTATATTAAGAATAATATAGTCGCCTAGTAACAATGTAGGTATGAACAAGAACTAAATTTGTTTAACATTATAAATTAGTGCTGGACCGAGATCCCGCATGATGGTAAGCACTGATGCAATCGTTGATAGCAAAACGCCTGTTTTATTAAGAGCCTATTCACTTTAGCCTTGAAGGCACTTAAATTGTAATCAGATGGGAAGATCGCAGCAGATAAATTCTTCCAGTCCCTAGATGCACATGCGATGCCTCACATGCATAAATATGTGAGCTGTAACGCCCTTTAAACTTATGGCTTTTATTTAGGTAATAAGTTTTTACTTATTTACATTTCCATTCTAATGATATTTAATTTTTTGTTTCTGCTTTTCTGGTATTTTGGGGTGGCTAGCTGGCATATGTTAAATGATTTCATTGTTGTGGTATTTTATTGTTTTTATCACCATACACAGTATTGTATAAAATCATGTGTTTTTTTTTTTAATGAACAGACAGCTGTGCTGCTGGGGAGTTTGTTCCGCCACTTCTTCTTCCCATCAAAAGCACTAGGAAGTGTCGATTGGTTGGCCTTTTTGGGGACTGTCTTATGTAATATTGACTTTCAAAAAGTGCTCATTATCAGCCTAATTTGAATAAATGATTGTTGATTTTGATGTACGCGGTATAAAAGATGAGGTGTAGCGTTTCGTTCGGATGGTAGTGTCAACAACGTAAGGGGATACGCGCCGTACGACGGGTTGTCCAATGATGGAACGGTGATGGCAGAATAATGTGATGTAATTCCCGCGCATACTCCCCAAAGTGGCTGGCTCTCTTAACCAAATAATATACGCGCACGCAAAATGTGCGAAGCTTCCCGCCAAAGTGACTTATGGTGACTAAAACTCCCGCCTCAGTATAATAGAATAGTTATAGATTCACATTTCTCAAGACTCATCGTCTTCTAAATTCTATGCGGTGGTGAGAGACGCGCTGGATCGAAACCGATGGTGATGACAGATCATCCATTCGAAATGCTGCCCCAATGCTGACCACGATCCTCAGAAGATATGAGGGACCGACTGCAGAGAGAGAGAGAGAGAGAGAGAGAGATTAACATTTAGTCAGTATTATGTTTACCTCTATAGAAATTGATACTAATTTATATTATGAATACCTAAAATGTAAATTTATAACCATTATGCCAATGAACGGAGTTAAAAGTCAAATGAAAATGTAATAAATCAACAGTTTTGATCGACAAATAAGTATTTATTGGGCATTTAATGACCATTCATTATATTTTGTTGTTTATTATCTGTAATTTCGACCATTTTGTTTTTGGTATAAGCTTTTCACACTTACCCGGCTAAAGATGTTTCAATACGAGTCAATCGCCTACACATAATTACATAGGTATATTATTTCTCAATGATTTTTTTTGTGGGTATCTACGTCATAACTTTTTTCATGTTTTATCAATATACTCACATAAATGAGGCATCATCTTAAAGCTTTTCTGGACCGCTACACCGGAAAAATATACAAATTACTCACATTTGAACGGTTTTTCGAAAGTTTACGATTGAAAATCAAGGATTTTTCAAATCCCGCCCTTGACCTATCGATCATCTATCGTGAACACCGAGATATATTTAAATGGAATTAATTTCTATTTCATGCGTCTATTAATGTGCTAATACTTCTCACGGATCATCTAGTTAATTAAAATACATTTATTTGCACACATACGTGGGTCATTCAGCGTATTTTTGGTATCGGCATTTAAAAAGCCGTAAATTCAGTTGAAATTATTTTTCATCGCAAAACTAACTCTTGTTAAGGCCCCGTTTTGGGTATAGGCTTCATCCAATTTATTCCATGTTTCTCTATTATTGGATTTGACTATCAAATCTTTGCCTATGTTTTTGTTTTGTTCATCTACCCAACGTTACGGTGGGCGTCCTCTGTGTCTTCTTCCTGTTGATCCCTACTATGTAGTGCTTGTGCAGGTCCATCTAATGACTATGAAGTGCTTCATAACCTACCGATTTCCACTTCATTTTCAATGGCTTAATTTCTTATTTTGTCTTTTAATTGGATGTTATATGTCTCTCCTTTTCATTATTCGTTGGTTCGTTTGTATATCATCATCATCCCAGCGTTAATCCCAGTCGCATCCGAAGCCTTGTCAGCTTTGGAGTCTGGGGTCCGCTTTACCAGTCCAACTACTGATATGGCTAAACTTCGACATTTTCCGTGAAGCGACTGCCGTCTGACCTCCACAACCCGAAGGTGACATCGAAGCATTGCAGTTAGACCAATTGTTGGTTTGGTATTGGTTCGTTTGTATAATGTGCTATTATTAAACATCCAAGTCTGACAACTTTAGGTAGGCATGGTGATCTTTAATTGTAATGTTTCTTTAAAGCTCTGTAATGTAATGTAACGTCTAACGTATTGTATTTTTGTATACACAATTATTCTAGAAGACGCAATAAGGAACGATCTTCATCTATCTCTTTATTGAATGAAACCTATTTTATATTAAACTAGCTGCGCGCCGCGGTTTCACCCGCGTAGATTTCGATATATTTTTTTATATGCTCCGCTCCTATTGGTGGCAGCGTGATGTTATATAGCCTAAAGCCTTCCTGAATTAATGGGCTATCCAACGTGAAAATAATTTTTCAAATTGGTCCAGTAGTTCCTGAGATTATCGCGTTCAAACAAACTCTTCAGCTATAAATGCGAAAGTAACTCTGTCTGTCTGTCTATCTGTCTGTCTGTTTGTTACGCTTTCCCGCTTAAACCTCTCAACCGATTTTGATGTAATTTGGCACAGACAATCTTTAGACCCTGAGAAAGAACATAGGCTACCTTTTATCCCGGAAAAAAATGATATTCCTGAGGGAATTCTAAAAAGCGCGATATAACCGAACTCTACGCGAAGCCGCGGGCGGAAAGCTAGTAGATAATAAATATAACGCGGGTATATTGGCTAAGAAAATTCCGACCAAACTAAATTAATTAAAATTTGAAAAATGACTTTTCATTCAAAAATGTAATCGCCCCTCGTTGTAGATTACGGCCCACTCCCTTTCACCGAGAGAGGGCTTGTGTCTTTGGAGTGGGAACATTCATTACACATGAGTGGGCTTATTATGTACCATAATACGTATTTGAGTAAATCGAAGTTTAATTTAATTATGAAAATAAATATATTATTTTATATAATAGAATACTCTTTATTATGTACACCATATAGATGACAAAAACATAAATATAAAGATTTTACAAAGGGTGACACAATGGGCAGTCTTATCGCTCTATTTAGTGGCTTATTAAAGGTTGTCTGTAAAAGATCGCTCTTAGCGATATGACCGTCTATTGTGTCACTCTATGTAAAATCTTCATATATATTTTTGTTTTGTAATTTATATGGTGTACATAGTAAAAAGTGTTCTATTCTATTAGTATTTTTATTTTAGATAATATTAAGTTTTTATGGCTAAAAAACTACAATATTTTTGATGTTAAAAAGACAAAGAAAATCCTTCTCAGAAAAAATTACAACGCTACAGAGACTTTCTTAATATACATTCGATCTCCATTTACTTACGATTGTTATAAGCCGAATAATCAACTTTGAAACAGTTTTGTGTTAAAATAATATAATAAATCGGCTTACTCTTGCTCGTAAGTATGAATAATTAATGAAATTATGTCGTCTGCTTCGTTAGTGGATTAAAATGATGGATCATGTGGGTTACTTTACATGCTTATACTTGAGTTAGTGTTTAGAACGGGAAGTAAGCTTTAACTTGATTGTTTATAATCCATCACGGTGAAGTATGTTGTTATCAGATACAAATTTATTCCCGCGGCACCGCCTGCATGGATAACGCATAGTGTTCCGCAGAGACTCACCGGACTACTAGACCACCGGGATAAAAGTATCCTATAATTTGTGTTCCTTTCTTCCAAACCCCTTATTTTAAACTTAAGTAATGCTGGGTTGAGAAGACGGAGCGCGTGAGGGAGCAGGAATCCCAGCGTCCTCACACCATAAGCCGCCGCAGGAGACGGCCTGGTCGGGAGATAACATCGGACTCCCTGTTACCGTAGGCGCGGGTTGCGGGCGGCGAGGGATGAGGAGCTCGCCACCCGGTGAGAATCAGGCCCGGGTCGACGGCGCGTTGTGTTTCACACGCGCCTCTAAGAAATGTCAGCACACCGTGACGGCGTCTACGAGAACCGATGCCTCCTTGGCCAGAAACCGTGGCCCTGGCCGTCGCACAAGCGAGTGAAGGAACACGGATGGGTTTTAATTTAATTTAAACACCCTTCCGCTCCATGCAGAGCGCCGTGTTTTCTTGAATGCAACTCTACTCCGTATTTTGTGTAGAATAGAATAGAATACTCTTTATTTGAAGTCGTGGTGGCCTAGTGGTTAAAACACCAGCCTCTCAAGTATGATTGTGCGGGCTCGATTCCAGGTCAGGCAAGTACCAATGTAACTTTTCTAAAGTTATATGTACTTTCTAAGTATAACTTGGACACCAATGACTGAATGTGAAGGAAAACATCTTAAGGAAACCTGGACTTTTAGTCTGAAATCGGCAACCCGCATTGAGCAAGCGTGGTGATTACGCTCAATCCTACTCTGTATGAGAGGAGACCTGTGCCCAACAGTGGGACGATAAAAGGTTGATGATGATGATGACTCTTTATTATTTACACCATATAGATTACAGAACATAAATATAAAGATTTTACAAAGGGTGACACAATGGGCGGTCTTATCGCTAAGAGCGATCTTTTACAGACAATCTTTGGATGGATTACTAAAAGGAAGGAGGGAGAAATAGTGTAGATAATCTACAGTGTACTATTTATATAGGGTATACCATAAATATGTATGTACGTTAAATGTATCATACCAGTTTAACTAAATGTATACATCTAATGAATGAACAACATACAAGAGCAAATAAAATATAATGACATGTTTAAAGAGAGAGGAAGTGCTTTTTTATCATAGTTTTAAAAGTGGACAGAGTTTGACCGTGCCTTATGAACACTGCCCGTGTTCATAAGTAGTTAGCGGCTTCGCCCGCGTGGAATTCGGTTATATCGCGCTTTTTAGGTTTCCCTTGGGAACATCAATTTTTTCCGGGATGAAAGGTAGCCTATGTCCTTTCTCAGGGTATAAAGATTGTCTGTGCCAAATTTCAACAAAATCGGTTGAGAGGTTTAAGCGGGAGAGCGTAACAGACAGACAGACAGACAGAAAGACAGACAGACAGACAGACAGACAGACAGACAGACAGACAGACAGACAGACCGACAGACAGACGGAGTTACTTTCGCATTTATAATATTAGTATGGATAAACCCCAAAAAACCAGTACGCCTCATCATCATCATCATCTCAGCGTTAATCCCAGTCGCGTCCGTAGCTTTTTCAGTTTTGGAGGCTGGGGTCCGCTTTATCAGTCCTAACTGCTGATTTTGGCTAAATTTCGACATTTTCCGTGAAGCGACTGCCGTCTGACCTCCACAACCCAAAGGCGATATCTAAGCATTGCAGTTCGACCAATTGTTAGACTTTTGAGGGCTCCAACCAACCCGTAACGACTGCCACTAGATGTTCGTATGGCAACCGGGACCAACGGCTTAACGTGCTTTTCGAGGCACGACCAGACCAGTGCAAATATTCATATTCATGCATACAAATATTTGCACTGTGCGGGGATCGAACCCGCGCCTCCTTGCGCAACGGCCGCGTTCGCTACCGCTACGCCACGGAGGCTGTAAAAAAAAAATGTCTCTGCGAGTTTATTACAAGCCTACCATTTTCACATTTGAATGATTGAAAATACTCTTAAACTTCATCTACTTTTTAAAACATCTGTTTTATTGCTCTTTGCGTTTTATTTCTACGATTAAATAAATCAAATATGTATCGTTTATATGGTGAAGAAATTGCATCGTTGCCTCAGAATTCTGAAATTCAGATATTTGGCTGTAATACAAGATTAAGTGGTCGGGAAGCGATTGTACATTATTACTGTACTTGCAATGTAGGCAAACGAACCGTCGGTTGCTGCTCTCACACAATGTGTTTGGTATGGTATACTTATGAGCTTCGCAAAACATGAACCTCATATAACTCCACCCGCAATTGGGTTGGAAAACGTTATAATAAGTTGTACTGAAATATAAAAACATGTGTATTAAATAATAATAAAAGATTCCTCCAATCTTTTTGTTGTTATTTTACTACCTACCTACTATGATCAAACGTTAGTATGACCTAACGCGCTAGTCTATTATTCTACCTCGGTGTCATCATCATCATCATCTCAGCGTTAATCCCAGTCGCATCCGCAGCTTATTTTTTTTTCAGCTTTGGAGTCTAGGGTCTGCTTTACCAGTCTAACTGCTGATTTTGGCTAAACTTCTACATTTTCCGTGAAGCGACTGCCGTCTGACCTCCACAACCAGAAGGCGATATCGAAGCATTGTAGTCAGACCAATTGTTAGAGTTTTTGAGGGCTCCAACAACCCGTAACGACTGCCACTAGATGTTCGTTTGGCAACCGGGACCAACGGCTTAACGTGCTTTCCGACGCACGACCAGACCAGTGCAAATATTCATATTCATGCATACAAATATTTGCACTGTGCGGGGATCGAACCCGCGCCTGCCTGCGCAACGGCCGCGTTCGCTACCGCTACGCCACGGAGGCTGACTGATTATTCTACCTCGGTGTAGCAGGGCGTAATCGTAGATGTTAGGTCATAAAAAATCCTTTAGACGTCATTTCCGGTAACATTCCTGTATAGATTTTTATTAACAGCACTTCACTTTAAACCCAAATAGCAGACTGGGAGTAGTGGGAGTTAATCGTAGACGTTCCTTGTAATAGTAAAAAATCTTCAGGACATTATTTGCGATAAGAATCTACTATATTTTTATTCTGGCATTCTGGCATTAAAACGATTGATGTAAGTAAGTGACCACTTCGCAGAACTAAAGAAAAATTTACCAGAAGTAACTACGATCACTTTCAATATATTATTAATAATTAGGACCGAGATTCCGCGCCTTTTGCGCGCGCGTGCGTTTTTTGAACTCAGCGCATCCAGATCTATATGATTATCTATAGTGGTGAGGGTTTTGAGCAACTTCGGGCACATACATACAGACAGACATACAAACATACGCACTTTATAGGGATGGATATTGAAGGAATAAAACCTGAACAAAATCTTCTTAGCTGTTATTTAGTAAAAAGAAATGAAAAGCCGAGCGCTAGTGAGTTCCAGCTTTCTTCCTTTAATACTTTCTAGACAAAATTTGGTTAAATATGTAGTATGGTAATCCAGTTACGGTGTCTCTAAAACTAAGTAATATTTAATCGATACTCGTGACGTAACCGCTTTGTCAAGCACTAGCGTAAACAAACAATTTTATTTTTTACACAATATTTTTATAAATTCTATTTATAATCACAAAATATACTTACATACAACAATGGGAACAAGTAATATATTAAAATTACTTTTTTCTCAGCTATTTAATCGCAGAAATTTAATAAAATGTGGTTCGGAAACTTATAATAACAAAATCATATATTTACTTGTGAAAAGTGTATTAATTCGGATTATTTCTTTTTGTCACATCACATTTACTCAGAACAGGACACCATAGCTGAGCTTTAAATTTTTTTGAACGCTATGGACCCTTACTTGCAAAATTATGTCCCAACTGTCATTTATTTGCTGTCCTTTTCTCTCTCATCTGAAATGGACTGGATTGGGATCTCTCGCTCACACGCTTTGTGTATCTTTTGCATAGCAATGAAATCCTAAATGTATGGTAAGCAGTGATGCTACCGCTCCCGCCACAATCCTGACGCCTCTCGTTCCCACCAAGCAACTAAGGGCAAGTCGACGCTTAAAGAGCATTGAATATATCGCACCTTTAGGACAATAGAGACCTAATTCGAAATTTGAAGATTTCAGTGTTGACTCATAAAATTACCTTGCATGGCCATCTTCATCGGCTGTTAATAAAACAGAGACTTAATATGGCGTAGAAAGGCACAAACTTATACTTCGGTCTCTTTCACTCTGTCCTCTTCCTCCGCTCCTGTTCAATTCGAGAGAGTCACAAGCAGTAATGTGCCGCGAATGTCATGCTCAGGTCGTTACTTTTTTATTACTGTGGAGACCTAGACCTGATTAGAACGCTATAAGACTAAAAATTAAGGTATGTAGATGTAACTATTTTTGGTAAAGTAGAGACCTATTTGTTATTGAGTCTATTTCATAACAAATTGTCTCTAAACAGCAATGACTTATTTGTCATTGAGTCACTCTTTGATTAAAAAAAAAATACGAATTAAAGACCCAAACATCATTTGGTCTATGTCATTACGAAACTAGTGTTTATGATAAAAGCTGATTTATGATTATGCTCCTCTTGTAATAAATATGATTATATTTTCACAGACTATTTTAGACATGGGTCTACCTACATTCCAAATCGTTTTGCTGTCTTGTTAAATGTGTCATATTATATTTGAAATTTTTTCCTCTAATACCAGTAGCTAATCTAATAATTCTAGTAGATCACCATCAACATCCTCTTCCACTTCCAGCAGCAGTTCTTGTTTAGGTAAAGCGAATGACCATTTCATAGATGGGCCATGAACATCTAATTTAACCGGTCATATTGCAAGCAGAACTACGTCTGTAGTAAAAAAAAGTTACCACCAGTCACAATTTTAAGAAATCCTGGAAAGCCGACGTTTCTATGATGACCAAAAAGGAAGCACAGGCCCGTATAGTTAAATATTATGCATGTAAATGTAGACACCAATGTTCTGAGAATGTAGCTGGTTCCGATAGAAATTAATTATTTGAAACACACTCTCTTTGCAACATTGAACTGCATAGACTATACATAATTAAGCCTAGCTACAAATATACTAACGCCGCTAAACCATATAGCAATATCTGTATTTGTAAGACGTTATTTATTAATGCAAGGGATATGTGACCGTCAAATTAGAACCGTTAAAAAGAAAACTTACCCGAAGCTTTCGTAAGTAAAGACTTAGAGGTAAGCTAGTACTTTGGAAGAAAACTCACGGATCCACTACTACAAGAATAGAGTCTCATTATTTGTTTGTAGATTTCGATAAATCTCAGAAAGAAGAAGAAAAACCAATATGTGACTATTGGTTGTATTACGAAATCTTTACAAAAGAATTTAATAAAGGTTTTATGCAACCAAAAAAGATAGAAGAAGTGCGACTTCTGCTTAGATTATGAACTTGCTACTCTTATTCGCAAGGTGGTAGTTAAAAAAATATAATTATGATTATCATCAGAAAGAAAAGGTTCTGTGTCGAGAAGAAAAACGTCTAGATTGTCAGAATATAAATGAAACTAACATTTGCGCAGTCGATGTCGATAACATGGACGATTTGCAGGCTGTTATGCAGTGTCCCACTGGATACATATAATCTTTTTTATTATTCCAAACTAAATTGTCATAATTTTACAATAGTAAAAATGTTAAAAAAGAACAACAGTTCAAAAGCGTAAAAAATAAAGAAGATAACGAAACGCGAATGAAATGGGGACATACCGTAACGTAGGTATATAGTTATTTCTGGGACGAAGTTCAGGGAAAAAGGAAGGGCTAACGAGATTGGGTCATGTATTTTAGATAATTTACACTGTTTAAATGAGCAGAACCCCAACAAAGCTCTCCATGTTTTCTTATTCAACTCCCCAAAGCTGAAGGGGGTCAGTTCACTCTAAGGATACACTCCGAAAAGTAGAAGCCAAGGTGAACGGGCTTCTTATGGCGGTGAGACATGCTTTTGTTTTGGCGGCATGAATGCTCCACCATAGTCGCTTTTTCGGACGGTATTGATTCCTCACTAGCCCGAGAATCCGGCAGGTACCTCTCCACAACTGTGGTGTAATCTGCATACCCATAGATATCGCGCATTAGCAGATCGCAGCAACAGATTTGCACAGAGAACAGACCCCTGAGGATCACATTAGTCCACATAGGCTCCGGTGAACATACGTCGACAACAACTCGGAGAGACCGTTCAATCAGGATAATTGTTACGGATAAAATATAATAAAACAAACAAACAAAAATAGATAACGAAGCAATGTATTTAACATTGCTTCGTTATCTATTTTTGAAATTATTCACACAATTACTCATGAATATCTAATTAAAGGGCATACCCAGAATGAAGGGGATAATGTTCTTAAGCCTTATTGAAAAGGATATTAAGAAAAATAAAATGTCTGGGCACGCCCTCTACCAATACCTATGTTACCTTAATTAAGAACTCGCCTAAAAATGGTAAAACTATTTAATGTTATACAGTTGATATACGAGTTTTTCAGCGATTTAAAGGGTCTACAAGAAAAATGGGGATATATTTACAATGAAGATGAACATAAAACCAAAATGATATGGACCAATGTCAAGGTTATGGAAATTTTTAAAGCAGAAAAGTTCGCATTTTGCTGTAAAACCTCCTACACTCAAAGTGAGTTCACCATGATCAATATGAGAAATAAACTGAAGAATATGGTCAAACCAGAAGATATAACGCTAACCAAAGAATATATACAAAGACTAGAGCTAAGCGAACATAAGAAGAAAGACTTACACGGTTATTATGCAGATTTGTATAACTCTATACTTTAATTGTTAAATTTTTCGAAATTCATGGTAATTGATAAACTCATTTTTTTTTTAAATTTTATATTTCAATAGTTTTAAATAATGTGACTTCATTGTTAGAAATACTACAGTTACTATCGAAGAAGACTGAGTAGCATTTGGTAGTCATTTTTGTATAATTTTCTTTTAGGTTTACTTTTCTTTACGACATACAGTTTTAGAATTTGTAAGCAGTAAAGTCTTTTGTCGGTTTACTTTTATAGTCAAACTTTTTATTACCTTAGTATGTATTTTTTCGTGTACTGAACATAAAAGTTTCCTTAAAACTATCTAAAAAATTATTAATACAGTGACTTATTTGGAAATGAAACCAGACTTCATTAGAGAGATTCAGAACTAGAGAGACCTAAATAATAAAAGGTCTTTTAAAAAACAATGGTTTCAGACAAACAAAGACCTAAATAAGCACTGTTTTTGTATAATTTAAGAAAAAAATATTATTAATTGTTTTAATTATTTTTTAAAATTATATGCGTGTTGGTAGATAAGTAAAGTAGGATATAAAATTAAAATAGTATGAATTTAATGAAAGTGCACCCGAATAATCTCCCTTTTCTAAAAATATTGTTACAATATGAACCTTTATTCATCATTTCCCAAAAAGTTGTTTTTTTGAGTTAGGTCTCTTTCATTCTAAAGGTGCGATATGTGAACAAGCAAAATGATCGCGTATGGTTAAAGTGTAAATCAAATGACAATTTAGACCAACGAATTGCCTTGCGAAAGTAAGCACCAGCATCTGTGATGGTTTGGGCGACGGTAACTGCCATGAGACGCTCACCTCTCGTTTTCATTGACCAGGGTGTAAAGATAAACCAGCAGATCTACCGTAAAAAGATTTTAAACGATGCTTTGTTACCTTGGGCACGTAAGCAATTTGGTAGAAATCATTGGACCTTTCAACAAGACTCGTCACCATCTCACAAAGCTCGTGAAACCCAAATTTTTTTACAAGAAAATGTTCCGAGCTTCATTTCTTCGCAACAATGGCCACCATATTCCCCGGACTTAAACTACTAACTTAGATTTTTCCATATGGTCAATTCTAGAAGCCAAAGTGTCAACAAAAAAATATGAGACGGTCGACGCCTTAAAGATTGCGCTTCGCCGAGAATGGAACAAAATACCAGCCGACCACATTCGTGCAGCGTGTGAAGCCTTCTCGGTCAGACTCGATGCTGTTATCCGCGCTAAAGGTGGCCATATCGAATAATAGCTTCTTTTTTTATTTATTGTATATGTCTTTTTTCGATACTGAAGTTTTTAAATAAATATGCTCATGTTTAACAGAATTACAGCATTTTGAATTGGTAACACTTCGAGTGCCGACCGCTGTATAAATAAATATCTTTTCATAACAATAAATAACACAACATGGTGATTTAATTTGGCATGATCTACATAATATTCTCGTTATGATGCTATAGATAACACTAAACCAGTGCCACCCAAAACCATGACTACACTTGACCGATGAGATGGCTCAATGCTAATCACAGAGCTGTCAGTGTGTCATAATCATGTTAATTTCAGACAGTCGGTCGGTATGCTAATCTTGTATGTAATGTTGACGTGTATTCCAGATGATCATCCTCCGTGCAATGTGCTTGTGCAAAACAATTACGCTTCAAACAGTTAGTGAAATTGCGATGTTCTTATTGCATTGTTGTTTAGTAAACATTTCTTCATGTCTCCTTTCAGTCAATATTTAGAAAATGCTATTGTTGGGTAATGTCGTTAGTGAACTGGAATGGAATTCCGCACAATAGTCGCTAAGGCTCGCCATTTTTATATGACATACGGACGGAACGCCGTCATCGTACGGAACGTGAGAGTAATATAGTTAAAGGTGAATTGAAATATGATTTACTTAGTATTTAAATTAATGGTCCAGGCTTAAATATGAAACTGATTAAATATCACTAGTGGGGCAAATATCAATGTACATTTTGACGAGGTTTTGACATTTTATTGTCGAGTTAAGAGTGTGGCTAGATTTTGAAAGTTTTAAATTACAAGCTTTACTCTTATGAAATAAAAGATTATATTGTCATGTGTCTGTGAGTTGTGGTTTCACGCAAGCACGACTGAGCGAATTTGAAGTA
Organism: Sesamia nonagrioides; assembly: GCA_017933935.1. Lineage (NCBI taxonomy): Eukaryota > Metazoa > Arthropoda > Insecta > Lepidoptera > Noctuidae > Sesamia > Sesamia nonagrioides. Next base: position 15,147 of record JADWQK010000128.1, read on the forward strand.
GTTACTTAAATATAACACATGGGTTGACCACGACCTTAGTTAAGACTTAAGTCTTAAGTTCCTAGAAAATAGATATAAAAATAAACATCTCGTATACTTATTGGTAAATTTTCGCAACAACAATACAAATTCCTATTAAATATACGCTTTTAAAATGACGGTATCTTCCCAACATCACACACACATATACAGACACCTTTCCTTAACCTCAGGATGAGGGTGACATAACCTCAACATTGGGGGCCAAGTTCAAAGAAATTTAATATAAAACTTGGTGGGACTAGGACGGGCGTAAAAAAGCGGCGCCTCCGCCATTTTGTTAAACGCACATTTTCTAAAAGTTTCCTTATGAAAAGTTCGCGTGATGTTACGCTTTTTGAGAACTTTTATTGCTTTATTAGATGTCAAAATGTTCAGGATAAGTTCTTAATAAATGTAGTCAATGATTTTCAGTTGTGAAACAATTAACATCGGGATTATTGATTCCGTTTAGAAAGCTTATTAATTTTATTTTAATATGTAACATTACAATCTTGTGATTGGAGCCTCCTTTGTAACAGAAAAAAAAAGAATAATCTGATATTATAGCTCTGGTGATTTCTTGAATATAACATCAATAATTACTATGAAATCACTAGAGAAGATGACGTGCCCAAACAAAATTTAAAACAAAATGGACTGCAACGGTAAAGGTTGGTTGGCATGCAATTGGATTATGACAAAATATGAACGAGTAGGAGCTCGTGGGTAATGACAGCCGCACCGGTCGGTTAATCTGTACAGTAATTACGCAACACACTATCAGTGCAGTAGCAATGGGTTTCATTTTGACAGTTGAACAACATTCATTGCTTTATTTACATAGCCGACTAGACAGTGGGTAAGCAGAGACATTTTTGGAACATATGGAGCAATGGACTAGCAATAAGCTTCAAAATGGTTCCAACTGATAGTAATAGATTAGGGTGCTGGTTAAGAGTTCAGTTCGTGGATTGGTGACCGACTTTACATACAGAGACCCTCTGAGCCTCGGAAAGCTCGTTGAGCCGTAGGTCTTCGCTGTCATTCCTGGGTCTTTAAGAGTCGTTACGAAGCGCCACAAGGCCGAAAGTCTGAAAACTAGGCTAACCATGTTACCCTTTCTCTGGGTTGTGGAGGTCAGATAACCAGTTGCTCCATGTAAAATTCCGGTATTCAGCGGCATTCGGTTAGACTGGATTCTGACCCCAATACAGTAGGAAAACACTTGGCAGAGTGATAGAACGTGATGACAAGCCTGACGGTAAGCAGTGATGCAATCGTTGATGTTAAAGCGCGCTAGTTTATTAAGAGCTTATTCACTCAAAAGAACTGAGTGAATAGGAAGGAAGACGGCAGTTAATGCAGGGCAGGTTATGCACCAGGGGCGAGGGACATGGGGAAGTCCCCGCCCCCTATTCGATGGACACCGAGGCGGAGGCTTGCCCGAGTGTCGGCGCGCGCCTCTGAGGCGATGCACGGGGTAGTTTAACACCCCACTACCCCGTGCAGGAGACGAGGCCCGGACGGACCGGGCCAGCACGAGAGTCTGGGGCCGTGGAAGAATTTAGACTCCCGCGGCCCCACGCGCGCTCGTGATAGAAGACACCGGGGTGGTTTTATTCAGCAAAAGTCTGACAGACCCCGTCGCCCATCTTAACTGTATATAACCGATGCATTGCTGAAGGCGTTTTTCCTCGTAAATGGCGACGCGGTTTCATACGAATAATACCAAAGTGTGGTGATAAACCACCGGATGATCCGAAGTCATATCGGCCTATCACGCTTTTACCATCTTTGGGGAAATTTCTTGAGCGCCTCATCGTTCCACGTTTACTACCGAACGGTCCAAAATTTCATAGTAATCAATATGGCTTCACCATCGGTAAATCAACAGTCGACGCTGCGCTTTCTGTCAGAAGAACCGTTAACCAGTCGGAACACAAGTACGTGATTGGTATCTTTTTGGATATTTCTGGGGCTTTTGATAACGCTTGGTGGCCTATGCTGTTGTTAAAATTAAAAAACCGCGGTTGCTATAGAAACATATATATAATCTCGTTTACTCGTACTTTATAAACGGTTCCGCGGTACTTAAGCTCGGTCATTTTTCTAGTACTAAAGCACTAACCATGGGATGTCCTCAGGTTCAGTTGTCGGTCCTTATTTATGGAATTTGGGTTTTGATGATTTTCTCGCGATCCCGCTTCCTTGCGGCTGTTCACTTACTGGTTACGCGGACGATGGCCTACTGCTCATTCAGTCAAGTACCCGAGCCGGGCTTGAGAACTTGGCCCATACTTGCCTAAATGTAATATCTCAGTGGGGTGATCGTAACCGCCTAGCGTTTGCGCCGCATAAAACCTATCAACTTCTACTAAAAGGTAATCTTAAATCATTGCCTACTATTAAATTTAATAACGTTCCCGTTAAAAAACAGCAATCCGTATGCTACCTTGGTATGGTCTTAGAAAGGAATTTTTCATTTATCGAATATATAAAAATAGTTGGCGAAAAAGCTAAAAGGAACTTTTATGCCCTAACTAGAATATCCAAAGCAACTTGGGGTCTATCATTCCTAACTTTAAAAACCATATATGGAGCTACCTACTTAGGATGTATGTGCTACGGTGCACCTGTTTGGGCCGATAGGGCCAGCATAGGGGCGGCGCGACGTAAACTGCTTCAAAGCCAACGTTTGGTATTGATATTTTTATGCAAGGCGTATAGAACAGTCAGTACTGAAGCCTTACCCGTTCTGGCAGGTGTACTTCCAGTCGATCTTGAAGTACAGCGACGTGCTTCAATGTATTACTCCGCGAGGGGGGAGGCCATGGACACTAACTTTGTTACACAACGCGACCTCAATAGAATTTCTAGATTATTTAAACCTCAGACTGACGTCTGGGAGGACCTCTTATCCGAATGGCAAAGTAGGTGGGATAATTCAATCAAGGGCCGGCACCTCCATCTGTTCTTTCCATCCGTTGGCGATCGGCTGGCTAAGACATGGCTGGAGGTTGACCACTGCGTTGCCCAATTTCTCACAGATCATGGCAACTTTAAAAGTAAACTGTATTCTTTTAAACTTGTTCCTTCGCCTTTGTGTCAGTGTTCTACATCGAACTGTGAATTTAAACAGTCCGCACATCACATCTTGTGGGAGTGTATTCTTTGGCAGAATGAACGCAATATTATGTTGGATAGTGTACAAGTTACACCCGGAGTTGTTTATTATACGGACCTTGTTGAAACTAGAACTAATTTCCGTGCGTTCAGGCGCTTTTGCCATACCTATTATTGGAATCAATTGTAACAGCAAATACCTACTTAGGGCCCATTAACTTGATCAAATGTTATTCCGTGGTGCTTGGCAATCTGGGCTTCTCCCAGTTGCAATAATGTCCCTTTGTGCCGATTGGCCTAGTTCTATTCTGTCTCCTGCTTATTATGGAGGGAAGTGGAAAAAATATCTTTTTTTCTTACTCCTCCGCTATTCTTTTCTGATTAATTTCGTTGCGGGACCCAAGACAGTTGAAACATTTCTCCGGGACTCGTCGAGCTTCATTGCTCGGCGTTTTTCTGGCGGTCTCCACTGTTGATTCTGGCTTTCAGGAGTTGCAGTGGGTTGGGAACAGTGTGGTGGGTTTTGTCCCAGACCCCGTCGCCCACCCCAAGGCGGCGGACATCCTATGAGGATTTCCACCCCGAAAAAAAAAATGGGATGCAATGTTAAACTTAACAACATGACCAACGAGGCTGCGCCACAGGGAGATTGTTCTGGAGACCCTTCACGACCAAACTCCTGACACAACAACATTTGACGCATCGTACCCGGCACACATCGCAACACAACTGCTCAGACCCATCCTCCGTACGGCATCACCATACATCTGCTTTGTTAAAAAGACAACTAGGTAAGTAGTTTATTACGTACTGGTTACTACTGACATAGTTGTCTACCTAATTATTGTTGTTTACCTAATTATTTATAATTAGGATCTGAAAGTAATAATTATGGATTAATAGCACGCACTCACAATCCACCAGAAGCTGAATGTACCATTTGAGATACTTACTATTTTAAATAACTAATTATTTTGAATGGCTCAATGAAAGAACATTAATCAACAAGTAATCTTCTACGTGGTAAAGATATTAGTACCTCGGTCGTTAATTAAACCTATTTCTTAAGAGGCAAACTGTACTTAACTGATTTCTGACTTTTACTAGTATTTCACAGGTTATGTTTCGTAACGACGGGTCCGCTTTCGACCCGCTTAGCCCCGACCCGAAGAATAATAATAAATGATTTACTACCAATTCAGTTATATTTGTACAGTCGGACAAAGTCATAATTTAATTCTAAATAATTTATTATATATACCTATGATATTTGATGGCACAGTTTGCGCAGTGGTGAAGCAATTGACTGCTGCGTTGCGTGTCGCGGATTTGATTCCCAAAAGGAACAAATTATGTATTAGTAGGACCTTCAAGTAATTGTTACGCGTCTGGCTACGTATATGTGAGTTTTAATGTTTATAAACACGCCCTTGATGCAGGAGCAATACCTTGTGTGGCATAACGTTTGAAAAAATAAATAAATTTTAGGGATTGACAGCTTATTCTAAGCTTCATCACCATCAAACTTTTTATCGTCCCACTGCTGGGCACAGGTTTCCTCTCATACAGAGAGGGATTGAGCGTAATCACCACACTTGCTCAATGCGGGTTGGCGATTTCAGACTTAAAGTCCAGGTTTCCTCAAGATTCCGTGCGCAGTTTCTGGCCTGCCATCGGACGCGTCCCCAGGTGGCGGATAGGGGAACGGCGCCCAGATATGGGGGTTACCGCTTACCGGCGCGGACTTAAACCAGAAGTGGGGACCGCTTCGGCGGTCACACATGCGGCGGGTCGGCCACCACTCCAGGTGGCTGACGTGACCCGAACTCCGGGTCACCATCGGGCAACCCGGTCTCCTCACTGAGAGGAGCTGGGGCCCCCGTTTTCTTTCGGGCAAACGAGTGGGGCTAATAGGAAGGACACCTCGCTAAAAAACCCTTGGCTGCTGCGTCTTCTTGCACTAGAAGACGTACCCAGTCCGGCCCCTCCCTATGGGGGGACCATTGTGGGCCCGCCTTTTGGTGGGAATCGCCGGCGGGGGATTGGTTGTTCAGGCTGTGCCGATTTCCCATGACTCCGCCACTCAGGCGATGTCGTTGTGCCGCTGTGGGTTTAGTGGGTATTTCCGGCTTCGGCTGGGCGAGTCCCACACACGCCCTTCGGGGTATGGTGCCTAAATGCATTACCAAAGCGTCAAAAAAAAGGTTTCCTCAAAATGTTTTGCTTCACCTTCAGTCATTGGTGTCCAAGATATACTCAGAAAGTATGTATAACTTTTAGAAAAGTTACATTGGTACTTCCTTGACCTGGAATCGAACCCGCGCACTCATACTTGAGAGGCTGGTGTTTTAACCACTAGGCCACCATATTCTAAGCTTAGTTTACGTAAGTTATTCACTATGATTTTTTATAGAATAGTAATGAAGTAGTCGTCAGGTGCCAAGAATAACAATAGTTTTCGTTCAATTAATTCTAACACCATTAATGAAAAGCTTCGTATTGCTGCATGAAGTTGTCGGATGCCACAAACATCAGTTCAAATTACTATTTTAATATGAATCAATTATGTATCACCATTAAAATAAAACACTAATCAGTTTGTGAATGATTTCGGAATAGAACGTCCTTGGAATGTATATTCAAAGGACGTTCTATTCCAAAATCATTCAGCCACACGTCGTACCTGCGCACGAAACAGACACACATTTTAACTTTATCGACAATCTAAAATTATGTAGTACTCACATGGGTCGGTGATTGCTCTGAAACGGTGTCTTGGATATTGGCATACTCTATCTTCGGAGTCGATCCTGTGTCTTCTGAAAAATAATTTGTTCAATGTTCAATATTTATACAATTACCTGCATAATCTTTGAAACTTCAGAAGTCAGGATGTGGTTATAACTACAAAAAGACAATGTTTTTATATTTCTCATGGTAGTCGTAAAACAAGACTAAAGAGTTATAACTAGGTAGCCCCAGTAAAAACTTCAGAAAGTGTTTCATGTAGCAACAGAATGCGTGTTTGGTAGACCAATGTGAACACTGTGCTAGGTAGGTCAATTTGTAACAGATTGGACCAGAAATACTTCCCCCGGTCTTCTATTAAGATAACCATGTGTGAGAATTCAATAATATTCATTTTGTCACAACCACAGTTATTAAACATCGCTTTTTCCTAATCAAATGTTTAAAATCCATGGATATTTTGTTCCATAATCATAGCTAAAGGCAGAAAGTGCTAAGTCAATTTAGAGCTTGCTAAACAATTAAATTTAAATTTCATGTACTAAATCATCGATAAAGCAAACTCAATTAATCATGTTATGAATCTCTGATGTCCACGCTTGTATGCAAATAAATAGCATTGAATAGTGAGCAACCCTGTGTAATATTTCAATGAGATCGGTTAGTTTTGATAATGTTTTGATTGCGTTTCACGCCCGTCGTGGTGTTTGCGTGTCCGATGTAATTGTGCGTTAAAATTTTGTGTTGACAGCCCTGGCAGTTATTAGAAGCCAATGTTGATTGTTTACTGCTTAAATTGGTTTTGTTTTGGTGAATCGTGAAATATCGAATCAGATTATAATGAGAGATCGGTGTATTGAAAATTTAATTGAACAAATAACTTTGCTACACAAAATTACCTACATATAAGAAAACTTTATAATACAAAAAAATATTAAAAACACTGATATTGTGACGTAGTATGAAAATACCTATTATTCCATGTGTGTAACCAATATATAACTCGTGTATTACATATAATAAAGACAGTCCTGGGGCGGTTAGGTACATATATGTTTATATTCTTAGGTTTAATAATAACTAACAAAAACTTTTCCACATCTGAAATTTATGTTAGAAAGTGTCCAGATATAAAAATAACTCTTTTCTTCGCGTTAAAAATCGTTTTTAGCACATGTTGAGATTTTATACACAAATAATATTTTAAGTAGGTACACTATTTAATTATTTTAATAAAACAGAATTTCCAAACAAAAAACATTCTAAACTCACCATATTTCGGTACAGTCTCCTTATTCCGTTCTCCGAAGTTCCCTTCATTTAGGTCTCTCTTACTGGTCTCGCTGTCATCCTCCTGATTGTCTGATGAGCTCTTGGTCACTGGGATCTTGTCCGGTGAACTTTTGGACGGAGAATCCTCATCCACTGACTTCTCGACCACTGGGCTCTTGGCCTCTGATCTCTTGGTAAGAGGCTGCACAGACAGCGCCTGGCTAAGTGCTACTAGCACCAGTAGCAAGATCTGGGGAATTGTAATAATGAACTCTTGAGTTAAGTTAAATTGACCTTAACCCTTTAATTTTAGTTTGGTTAGGTTTGAAAGTCCAGAAGGTATAATTTGACCTTTCGTGCCAAAGTAAGTCATGTAAATACTTCGAAGGAGTAGATGAGAGAGCCTTCTTGGAATAATAAAGGACTTAGAAGAAATTAAAACAAGTTTTCAGTGTGACATAAATTGGGCAGTTTTAAATAATTTCAGTATTATGTTTAGAAGCTCGTATTTTATTAAAGGGCTGAACTGAAGCATTCTTTATCAACACCAAGAGATGAAAGAAAATATTCAACAATTCTACATTGGAACTGGTTTATCTATATGAACACCGGTTGTAAAATTATATAATCACACTAATTAATAATGACACTGAATTCACGTGAAACTAACCGGTAGCTTCATTTTCTCGCGTTTCCTCCGAGACGTCTAACCAGCGTGAGCTGCGCAAGACGACTTACGAGTACTCGCTATCACCACTGTACTGCGCATGCGTGAACTTACGGGAGGGGCTTATATGCTCTCGCGCATAAACGAGGGATAGTGATCAAGTGAATCATTCACAAACATTACTAGGCAATATGGAGTTCACTATACTTTTATTTTCATTTTCAAATCGATTTAAGTAATAGCTCGCTATGTAGAAATGCAATGCGCGGCCATTATTAATCAGTTAGTACTATTTTGATGGAATTGCAACTTGATGACCATTAACATTATGTCATAGTTTATGATGTAGCATGTTTTTTTAAGATAATACATATACCTACATAACTGGGGGTTTGAAGACTCAAATAATATATGTATGTGGTATTTATTGCCGATCAGGGTAACTTTTATTATAATAAGTTTATGACTTTGATTTTGCATGTAGCATTTTCGAAGATTAGTTTTAATAATATTTATAAACATTATTTATTTTTACAGAGCAGGCCCATAACTTTTTGATCGAGAAAAAAAGCGGAAGAGGTTCTCAAGTGGATTCGCATTTTTTATGTGTGTTTGTGACCCTTCTGGCATAGACCATCTTCACAATCATCTTAATCTTCCCATATCATCTTCCCAAAATACATAATAGGTACATACGTTTCCCAGTCATTCACACACACACACCCTCACAAAACGTAAACATTATGCAGACTTCCCCTAACATAAGCAGCCTCTATTATTCCCACTATTGGGGCACAGGCCTCCTCTCGATGAGATTGAGTGGGCCGTAATCTACCACGCTGGCCCAGTGCGGGTTGGTAGATGTCACATGTGTTAGGCTAAGGACATGCCGGTTTCCTCACGACGTTTTCCTTTCCAATTCCCGGTCGCTCACACATAATTAATTACAAAGTAATAAAACTTTTTACTTTTACTATCAAACATCTATACTAATATATAAAGCTGAAGAGTTCGTTTCTTTGTTTGTTTAAATGCGCTAAGCTCAGGAACTACTAGTCCGATTTAAAAAAATCTTTTTGAGTTGGATAGCCCATTAATCCCGGAAGGCTTTAGGCTATATAACATCACGCTGCAACCAATGGGAGCGGAGCATATAAAGAAAACCTTATCGAAACCTACGCGTATGCGGGTGAAACCGCGAGGCGCAGCTAGTATTATATATTTTTTTAAACGTTGTCCCACACTAGGAATTTCTCCTGTATCGTGGATGCGTTTACAAACATAAAAAATAACACACACAAATAGCCTGACCCGGCATAATTATGTACCTGTAGGCTATACAAATATTTGTTCCGTGCGGGAATCGAACCCGTGACACGCAGCGCAGCAGTCGATTACCATCTTTTAATTCCAAGTGGCACTACACAAATGTTCTGTCTTCAAGTAATAAAGTCACAGGAAATTCCTAGTTTCCAAGAGTCTGGGATTTCTACTTCTGTATATTTAATTATTGTAAAGTTTAGCTATATTAGCTCTATGACTTTAACAATGAATTAGATCATCGCATATGTTTTATCGCAAAGTCGTGGTGACCTAGTGGTTTAAACACCAGCCTCTCAAGTATGAGTATGCGGGTTCGATTACAGGTCAGGCAAGTACCATTGCATCTTTTTTAAGTTATATGTACTTTCTAAGTATATCTTGGACACCAATGACTGATTAAAAGGTGAAGGAAAACATCTTGAGGAAACCTAAACTTTGAGTCTGAAATCGCCAACCCGCATTGAGCAAGCGTGGTGATTAGGCTCAATCTTCTCTGTATGAGAGGAGACCTGTGACCACCAGGGGGCGATAAAAAAGGTTGATGATGATGATGTCGTTAAAAAAGAAACACTAAAAACATTTTCTTTTTTGTGTATTAATAACAACACAACGGGTACAACAGATTACACCACAATTAAAAGTTAAGTTAAGTTATATATACTTTCTAAGTGTATCTTGGACACCAATGACTGTTTAAAGGTGAAGGAAAACATCTTGAGGAGATCTAAACTTTAAGTCTGAAATCGCCAACCCGCATTGAGCAAGCGTGGTGATTACGCTCAATCCTTCTCTGTATGAGAGACCTGTGCCCAGCAGTGGGACGATAAAAAAGGTTGATGATGATGATATGTTTTATCCCAACTGCCATAATTAAGAAGTATTAAAAGTTAAAAGATTGTGCATTATCCAAACAAAAGTTATCTGTGTTTGGTATGTGTTGTTTGTTATCAGCAAAACAAATACATTATTTGTGAAAATTTCAATAGTGTATACAATATGTTAAGAGAACCCTGTCCGACCCGTAAGGATAGTAAAGGTTAGGTAAACACATGGCCAAATAACATATGAAATTTTACATAGGTAATCATCATAGTAACAATACTAATGAATTTTAAAATTATCTTTTATTCCCGCGAATTAATTCCAACTTCCCTAAAATTTGGTAATTTTTAAAAAGTGACAACATTATTTTTGTCAGTATAATTCTGAGCGAATAGCGATGCGACCGCGTGCCGCGTGCCATGCCCCTCTTCGCCCGCGCATGTATGGCCTACCGCACATTATTTTTTTTATTTATTTATTTATTAATCCTTTTTCTGTCAACATTACAGGTTATTAAGACCCAATGCGATAACAAGGTATTTTAAAACATTACAAATCTAGTTATACCTAGAGAAACCATACATCATAATAAACTTAATACTTATTAGGTTACTCAAACAAAATAAAATAATAATAACTGAAATAACAATGCTAGTCCTTATAATAAAGTAATTAAAAAATTAAATAAAAATATTTTTTAACATTTATCTATCTCGATAACACAAATTATATAACAAAATCTTTGTGAATCCACTCGGCTGACATGTAAAAATATATATATCTATATGCTCGTGCACAACATTTATATCTCGAATAGATTGCGTGCCCGCTGCTTTTGCCTGTAAATTCGTCCTAGCCACAGGCACCGCCAACAGAGGCTGACGCCGCCGCCTCCCTACATAGTTGTCTGGTACCCGGAAACAATGACAACAACAACAACAACATGTTTTAAGTTACCTCTTTATGCGAAATAATATTTATTTTTTTAGGGGATTATTTTTAAAGTTTAGCCCGGCTTAGTAGGCATTAATAGAATCAGTTATCGATACCTAACAATACCTTCACGGATCGGACAGGGTTTTCTTTACATATTGTATAAGACACATACAGCCTGGTGACTGACATAAATACTCCTAAATAAAGAAACGATTTAGAAGGTTATCTTCGAATCGCATTTGCTTTTTTTTATCTGGATAAATAAATGTTTTTCCTTGACAAAATACTTGGCTGGTAAACGTTTATTTCGTGAAGCAATAGGGATTAACAAATTTAAATAAATATGGATGACTACTTGCAATTTACAAGACAATAATAATTATGATAAGGTACCTATCTTAATACTTTATCTTTCAAAAAACATGATGATATTTTTTTTAAACTTTGTCCCATAATAGGAATTTCTCCTGTATCGTGGGTGCATTTACAAACATATAAATTTAAATACATAAACAGCCAGACCCGGAACTATTACTTGTATAATATTCATAGGTACAAATATTTGTTCCATGCCGGAATCGATACCGCGACACAGCGCATCAGTCAATAGCTTAACCACAGAACCAACCGTGCTGTCGCTCTTTTGTATGTGTTTCTAAATGTGTGTGCTTTTAAAGAAGAGACAGGGGATCAACAGAGTTTATTGCAAAATGTTCTTAGACATTTATATTGCGCTTGTTATCGAGGAAATACACAATATAATGGAATGCTTTTGTATCTTCGAATATAATGCGTGTATTATCCAACGATTTATTAAAATAGCGAAGAAAAGAATGACAGTTTATGACAAGACCTACGTGAAGGCTGGTGTCTACTGGAATTTCTAGGAAAAGTCACAGCCTAACTAATTCAGTTGGGACAGAAAGGAAGATTTTTCCAACCGTAGACTGAAGTAGCTAACTTTTTAACAATGATTGTTTTCTTCGTAAACTAGCAGCATTCTGATTCCTGAATAAAATGGCGCCGATTTCATGCTCACAGACTTAACCAAATTAAAATTCAGTGCATCCTTTTAATTAAGAGAAAATCACGATTTTATAAGTATACTATTAGTAATATTTTTACTTATTATGTAGCCTATGGGTCAGTTATTCCTGACGGGCATACACCGACCTGCGTGTTGAACAAAATAATGCACTCAGGGTACCTACTGTTGGCGCTGCCACGGCATTGCAGTGCGTCAGGAATTCTTTGCTGAGGCATGGATGCTACTTGCTCGCGTTCATGGCAGTCATCATCATTATCATCATCAACCTTTTCATCGTCCCACTACAGGGCACAGGTCTCCTCTCATACAAATAAGGATTGGGCTTAATCACCACGCTTGCTCAATGCAGGTTGGCAATTTCAGGCTTAAAGGTGAAGGTCATTGGTGTGCAAGATATACTTAGAAAGTACATATAATTTTAGAAAAGTTACATTGGTACTTGCCAGACCTGGAATCGAACCCGCACACTCATTCTTAAAAGGCTGGTGTTTTAACCACTAGACGCTTAACACGCGTGGCTTAACATCTCTATTTTATTTGCCAATACTAACTTTAGTTTCTTGAGTATTTTGTTACTTACGAATTATGGACGTGATACTTAAATAAGTCTTTCCTCGGTGGTAGGCCGTAAAATCGGCTGTCGGCAGAAGTTACCACCCACCAGACAAAGTCTTGTCCGCAGTGATTCGTCCTGTTCCGGTATGATGTCTGGTGAAGCCGTACGGAGGACGGGTCTGAGCAGTTGTGTTGCGATGTGTGGCGGGTACGATGCGCCAAATGTTAATGTGTCGGGAGTTTGATCGTAGAGGGTCTCCAGATTATTCTCCCTCTGGCGCAGCATCGTTGGTCGTGTTGTTGGGTTTAACATTAACTACTCACTATTTTTTTTAAAAGAATAGGCTCAATAAACTAGCGTGCTTTACCATCAACGATTGCATCACTGCTTACTAGCAGGCGGGATTGCAGTCAAGCACTGGTTTATAATTATTAAAAAAAAGTAAATATTTATTCCCATTTTCTTAAGAAAAGGACAGAAGTTAAATTAGTTCCATCCTATTACATTATGGTACTCTATAGACAAATTAGACGTGATTAAAACGTTGTTACATCAATTCACGTAAGGCGCTTACTAATTTGACAGGTCTGAACTAATATCCAATGCGGACGACGAGATTGGAGTCATGTCGTCGCTCGAGCGCTAAGGCTCAAGAGGGGACATGTAGTGTGTGCGCCTCAGTGGCAGGCTGTGCGGTCGTGGGAACGGCCGTACTTGGTGATGGCGCCCTTAGGGGACTCCCCGCAGACGGGGGTGTGGCGAACGTAGTAGTATCTCCCGGGACCCCGACCCATAGGAAATAGTGGGGTTCTAGTCGTTAGAAGTCCGTCCGACTTAACTTGCCAACGGTAGCGAACGCTACGCCACGGAGGCTGTGCATTTCATTAAGAGAATGACCGAGATAAGGGCAAGTTAAGTCGGACGGACTTCGGCCGCGGCCGCTGCGCAAGGAGGCGCGGTTTCGATCCCCGCGCAGTGCAAATATTTGTATGCATGAATATGAATATTTGCACTAGTCTGGTCGTGCCTCGGAAAACACGTTAAGCCGTTGGTTCCGGTTGCCTTACCAACATCTAATGGCAGTTGTTACGGGTTGTTGGAGCCTTCAAAAAGTTCAACAATTGGTCGAACTGCAATGCTTCGATAGGTCGGATCGGTTGTAGAGGTCAGACGGCAGTCGCTTAACGGAAAATATCGAAGTTTAACCAAAAAAGTTAGCAGTTAGACTGGTAAAGCGGACCCTGGGGTTCGCTTTACCAGTCTAACTGAAGTTAAGTAAGTACTTGGAGTCTGGCTCCAAAGCTGAAAAAGCTTCAGATGCGACTGGAATTAACGCTGAGATGATAATGATTATCTTAATGAAATGGAAAGGAAATGATGCATCGAAATTTAAAGAGGTTCGGCTCTATTACCAATCAGAATTTTAATTATTTTTTAAGCTAATCCATTGCATCTTAAATTCGAAGAAGTTGTCTGCTCAACAACATAAATAAAGCAATGAATATTGTTGAACTGTCAAAATGAAACCACAGATAGTATGTATGCAATTAGCTGGCATTCCAAATTAATACCTATGCTTTGAATTACTTTGAATAGTGTTAATTGACATTGCAAGACAACGAAAGATTCTAAGAAAAGAAAGAAAAAAAATTATTGCGCTTCGTACAAGAAGGTAACACCAAATAGAACATAAGCAAAAAAATATAATTTATTAAAAAAGTAAAAGGGTTTTTTTTTAATATTTATAAACTAGCGCTTGATCGCATTCTCGCCTGATGGTAAGCAATTATGCAATCGTTGATGCTAAAGCGCGCTGTTTTATTAAGAGTCTATTCCCTCTAGCTTTGAAAACACTTAAATTGTAGTCCGACGGAAACACCGCCGCTGGTAATGCAAGTTAATGGTGGATACTCGCCGTACGACAGGTCGTCCGATGATGAAACGGATATGGGGGACTTAAGTCATGCAACTCCCGCGCACACTCTCCAAAACGCATCCTATAGAACACCGACAGGCTGGCTGTTGTAGTTACTCACCCATCCACGTACCGACAGCGGCAAATGTAGTTTAACTTTTAATCGACCAGTGCAGCTGTTATCATTTCGCCACAAACTAATAAAAAAGTCGAAATTTCAATAGTTCAAAACCTTCATTTTAATGGCTTGCTTAGTGAGAGGAGTTATAAAAATGTTGCCAATATGCATAACATTCTACATAGCTGCTAAAAAAAAACTGGGCAATTGCGGGTCAGACTAGCACACGAAAGGTTCCGTACATGTATGCTTACTAATAATAGAAATGTGCAAGTGAGTTTGTTTGTTTGTTCCGCTTTCACGCAAAACTACTGAACAAATTTGGATGAAACTTGGCACACAGATGGTATATGAATAACCAGGAATAACACGTAGGATACTTCTTATTCCGATATTCTCAGGGAATTAAAACTTACGTGGGTAAATCGGGGGATGCAGCTAGTACAAACGACAGAACACCAAGCTACTACAATCTTTCAGATTTCTTTACTAGATTTTTAACTCTATTTCTAAAACATTAACGCTCAAGGTTGGTTGGGAATATTTAATAGTTTTGGGTAACTTGACCTGCTGTCATTCGTACAAAAAAAATATTAAAAAAAAAAAAATTAATTCGTATTTTAGTATTTGTTGTTATAGCGGGAAGATAAACACATAATTTGTGAAAATTTCCACTCTCTAGCCATCACGGTTCATATGAAACTATCTTTTTTTTTTTTAATTATAAATAACTAGCGCTTGACCGCAATCCCGCCTGATGGTAAGCAGTGACGCAATCGTTGATGGTAAAGCGCACTAGTTTATTAAGAGCCTAATCACTCTAGCCTTGAGACACTCAAATTGTAGTCCGACGGAAACACCGCCGCTGGCAAATTGCTCAATTGTTCCAGTCCCTCGATGTACGCGTGTGTGTCTTAGTGATAGGGTTCCGTTCTCAACGGTCAGGTTCACCTAAAAAAATACAATCTCCCGAGATGAACCACACCTGTAGAAATTGTTTCAGACCATTACTTCTTTTCAAGGCTAACCTGTCATCAACGATGGTCTACTTAGATAAGTTATGTAAAGTGCACTCTTAACAAAAAAGATATGATGCATTACTCTTAACTGGATCATTATGAGGTAACAGTTGCTTGAACTCTGCCAGTTGGAGAGCGACATTTAATTAAGCAAGTGTAAAAATAAATCTTGTAAGTGTAATTTAAGATTGCATTCATTATTATAAACATTTGGGTTGCCAGAACATATGTACATGTCAGTAAAATAATTTATTGCTGTTATGTCATAAAAAAGGCGCCGACATAGTACAGCGGATTAGCTGTTTGAAGTGGCAATGGGCGCGGAGCCCGTAGCGTGGATGGCCTATATAATGGGCGGGAAAGGTTCTTGAATAGCGACCACGTACCGGCAAGCACAGCGTCGGACACCCACCGACTAGGCGGTCGGATGACCTGACCAAAATCGCAAAGAAGCGCTGGATGCGGGCCTCGCCTAAACGCTGTATTTTTTCTTTAAAAAATTTTGCCCCACATTAGGAATTTCTTCCATATCGGGGGTGCGTGTACAAACATATAAACTCACATACACAAACAGACATACCCGGAACAACTACAAATATTTGTTCCGTGCGGGAATCGAACCCAGGACACGCAGCGCAGCAGTCAATAGCTTAACTACTGCGCTAACCGTCCAGTCAGATAATTTTCAAGTGTTGTTCATTACTCAAGTCAGGTCGTTTTTGGAAATCCTAAGGGGAGGCCTATGTCCAGCAGTGGACTTCCTGTAGCTGATATGATGATGATGTTATAAAAAAGAATTGTCTTTTTAAACACTGACATATGAAACGTACATTTCAATCTAATAAAACTAGAAATGTAAAATTTATTTATTTATTAAATATGTCAACGATATTTATAAAAGGATAATAACAATAAGCAATCACAAGTCTTCAATTCTGTGTAAATACATCACTTACACACACACACACAACACACACAACATTCACAATAAAAGGTTAACAATTCTTTTCGCATTTTATTTTGAAATTCGCAGACGTCTTTCTTTTATAAAGTAGAAGCATTTGAGAAGCCGTATTTGGATATTCAACCTGTAAGAATTTAGTTTGTATGAAAAAGCTTTAACCTTCAACGAAGCCTTTCGCCTCGTCTTTTATGCCGCATACATCGAGGGACGGAATAATTTGCCAGCGGTGGTGTTTCCGTCGGACTACAATTTGAATGTCTTCAAGACTAGAGTGAATCGGCTCTTAATAAACTAGCGCGCTTTACCATCAACGTTTGCATCACTGCTTACCATCAGGCGGGATTGCAGTTAAGCACTAGTTTATGTTTATAAAAAAAAGGAAAGTATTATTTTGGTGGTCGTAAAAGTTTCATTCATGTTTAATCGAATCTCACATGAGTGTAATTACTACTTCCGTAGCTAGACGCTTTGCTTTACGCGTTACTAGTAGTAAGACTGGAGCAGGTGGTGTTGCGTCAGATAGTATCCGGTGAGTTGACCCGCTGACTGTTATGTTCTGTTTCCTGACTTGTTTTTTAATTGCTGTGTACTACACACATATGAGAAAATAGAACTTTATAGGTTTAGATATCAGTTATACGAGCTGGTCTTGTGTGAGCCTGGAAAAGGTGGCACCTGCCAATTAAGGTATACCGGAGGTGCGACCAAAATGTGAATATACTGCGCTCTGCAGAATAGAATAGAATACTCTTTATTATGTACACCATACAGATTACAGAACATAAAGATTTTACAAAGGGTGACACAATGGGCGGTCTTATCACTAAGAGCGATCTTTTACAGACAACCTTTGGATGAAATACTAAGAGGAAGGAGTGTGAAATAATGTAGTTAGTCTACAGTGTACTATTTACATAGATTATACAATAAATATGTACATAAAGTATATATACTAGTTTAAACTAAACTTCTTCATCTTCAGCCTATAGAGATCCATTACTGGACAAAGGACTCCGGCTTTCAACGATGCGATGACCGGTCTTGTGCTACCCGCATTCAGCGGTTTAAATGAATATATTATATATATCTAATTAATAAACGAGCAATTAAAATATAATGACATGTTTAAAGAGAGAGCTCACCATCTTACCGTCAAAACTAAGGCGAAGTGAATTGTTAATCCAATTAATACTGATCTCTGATATCTACTGATATCTCAGTTTACTTCACCCAACATTTTACGGTGAGTTTTTTATAGAATCGTTGGGCAGGAATACCAATTTTTTAATTGGCTAGTGCCTTTACTGCAAACTATTATACTGATATAATAATAATAATAATTTATTTCAGGTAAGATACCCATAATTTCACATAAGTAAATATAATAATTTCATATAAAAAATATACTAAAGAACTTTCATTAAATCATAACTACACAATAACTTATAGTTGACATATAGACAGCCTCCGTGGTGTAGCGTCACGCGGCCGCTGCGCAAGGAGGCGCGTGTTCACTCCCCGCGCAGTGCAAAAATTTGTATACATGAATATGAATATTTCCACTGATCTTGTCGTGCCTCAGAAAGCTTGTTAAGCCCTTGGTCCCGGTTGCCATACGAACATCTAATGGCACTCGTTACGGGTTGTTGGAGCCTTCAAAAGTCCAACAATTGGTCTAATTACAATGCTTCGATATCGCCTTCGGATTACGGAGGGCGACGGTCGTGTTGGTTGGACTCTCATCCATTCAACATATTTCATTATTTATATTAGGAAGTAATTCTAATCGGTTTGATGTTGAGGTGCAAAATAGGAAAACAAGAGTGTACCTATAGAGTATAACAATTGAAAATAATAAAAAATATGGGCAAGGTTAAATCACATAAAGCCATTGAATTGTCAATGCTCTTACGAAACGCAATTGTTCGACAGTAGTCTCTTGGTGACAACAGTCAAATGTCATAGCTATGTGCGTGAAGTAACGTTATTTACGAGTATTGTTACGGGCTAGGGGTATTAAAATGCTGGTTAAGGGTTACGTGGTTTATTGGCAACGAAGGTACAGTTCATAGTAGACAATGACAAGTAGAACGTAGCGGATGTCGTACCGAAGTCTTCCTTTATGTCCACGAAGTCAGTGTCATACACACACTATAACACCACAGAAGTTTTTTTTTTTTGTAGTGTGGCACTAGTTATGACTTTGTGCCAATTTCAAGTAAAATAAAAATCTTCAAAAGTTCTTCTTTCTTTCTCTTATGGCTTCGCACGGTTTGTGCATGTAGCCAATGTCACGTAATGAATTATTAATGTCGAAAAAGACGGCCGCGCGAACTGAACACTAGAAGGAAGATTTGGTACAAAGCCATGATGTGGCCACTAGGCTACAATATTTCACTGTTCTTTATGAATTATTCACTGAATGCACTTTTTACTACATAAATCACGCGTTTTTATTTAGTAAACGACACTATAAATAATTTAAAAGTCCAATGAAAAATGAGCGTGGCACTCATCTTAGCTTCCCGCCAAAAAACGACCACCACAGAAGTACCTTCACGTAGTCCTTGAAGTGCTCGTTGCAGTTGTTGCTGTAGATGTTCCTGATTATCGCCTCGTACTTATCGCTGGTTTCGCTTCGATAATCAAATGTAGACTGGCTCGCCCGCTGAATCACGCCGCTTTTTACATGCAAGCACATCGAACATTCCAGATCTGTCTAGAAGTAATAATAATAATAATAGGTACTTCACAGGATACGAGTTTCCAGTAATTTAGATGTCGACCCTTCGTTATCAATATTGATAAAACCTATACTGTTAGATAGATCACCTTAAGCCTAGAAATGTATTTTTAGATCGTACCTCTTCACTGCCTAGGTCTGAAGATATAGGGCTTAAAAGTTACATAAGACATGTCACGCAACATTGAACCGAATGCCATTGCCATAAGATGCATTCGTAACACTATGGTACCTTAGTGTGTGGTTACTAGCATCAATTGCAGAGCTCATTCTCTTAACAGATTAAATTCATCATTCTTATTTACCCTA
Organism: Sesamia nonagrioides; assembly: GCA_017933935.1. Taxonomy (NCBI): domain Eukaryota; kingdom Metazoa; phylum Arthropoda; class Insecta; order Lepidoptera; family Noctuidae; genus Sesamia; species Sesamia nonagrioides. The sequence continues at coordinate 34,731 of JADWQK010000128.1, forward strand.
CAAGGCAATATGACTCTTAATACGATTATAATTAACGTCATAAAGATTAATTATTACATTATATTCCTAACATACCTACTAATATGGGAGCAAATTACGCATAATTAGGTACTTGACCTCATATGTAGTTCCATATAAGCAAATTACAATTAAAGTTATGTGGCATTGTCATCATAACATGAGATTTTTTTTTCATTCTTATTAAGCTCTGTGTTGTAGTTATTATTAGGTTATTGTAATCATAAAATTAGCACCTTATTTTAAAATTTATTCTAATTAATAATAATATAGTAGTTTATTAGTTAATTTATTGTTTATTACATTATTAATTTATTTGACATTGAATTTAATTTTATTTGACATTTTCTAGCATGGATTTATTTATTTTTTATGATTTATGTATTTGATGCGATGTCAACTATAACTTATTGTACAGAATGTTTAATGAAAGTTTTTACTGTATTTTTTAATTTTTTTTAATTCTTTTTCTTAATTTGTATTATTTTGCTTGTGTAAAGTTATGGGTTTTGCCTGAAATAAATTATTATTATTATTACATTATTTGATACTGATATCTACGAGTATTTAATTATTTATTTAATTTTGACAGCTAGATCCTTAACAGAGACAGAAATATTCTCTAACGCGCGCTTTTAATGTGCACATCTTTCTGTATCGTCCTCACATGGATAAATTCAACATAAATGATGTAAACAAATATTTTCTATCAATTTTATGATTATAAAAGGGTGTCCGGATAGTGTCTTCCCCGTTCTTCTCCATAGAGACCTACTGTTTGGAATGGGCGATTAGCTTAATATTACTGGCTGGCCGACCCTTTGATAATCCATAATTAATTGGTTTACTTTGATTTTGATTAAATTTCTTCTGCTTTTTCATCAGTCTATAGAGGTCAACTACTGGACAAAGGCGGGGGCCCCCAAGGCTTTCCACGATGACCGATCTTAAGTCTTGTGCTGCCCGCATCCATCGGATTCCCGCGAACCGCGCGTCCCCCGCTGATCTTGGGTCACTACTAGGCTTAACGTTCGTGGATTATGAGAAGGCCTTCGATTCGATCGAGACTTGGGCGGTGCTACAGTCTCTCCAGTGGTGGCGAAATTGACTATCGATACATTGAGGTGATAAAGTGTACAGGACTCGAAACCGACCCAACTGCAGAGTGGAGAAGGACTTTGCCTGAACATCAACGGCGAGTACATCACTAATCTCCGTTTTCCAGATGGTATCGTGGTCATGGCGCAGACCCTGGAAGACTTGGGCGAAATGCTCAATGACCTCAACAGAGCTTATCAACAAGTGGGTCTAAAGATAAACATGGTTAAGACAAAGATCTTAAGGAACTCTCATGTCGCACCCACTCCATTTCTAGTTGGTTACTCTGCACACGAAGTTGGAGACGAGTTGGGGCAAACAGTCCATCTATGTAAAAGCCAAATCGGATAAAGAATAGAAATAAACAACCGTTGCTAGGCAACGAGTTGTTTACGCCTAAAAGACAGGTGTTAACAACCTTTTCTAGATAGATGATTTTCATAAAAGTAATAATCCTACTAATTAGTAGTTTATTTATGTTTAGATATTTATGATTTGCATAGAACTCTTAACCGATTTGAATGAAATATGACACACATGTAACCTAATTTCCTAATAGGTTAAATTTTTGATAGATATATTATACATAGTCCATACTTGAAAGTATTACAATATATGTTTTATGCAGTTCAATTGACCGTAACTAAAATACGCATAATTCATTGGCTGAATTCAGCTAGCATTCAGGGTAGCATTTTATGCATTTTATTTTTTGTAGATTGCAGTCAAGCACTAGTTATAATAATTAAAAAAAAATGAGTCTTCTGGATGAGGCTCGACACCAGAGGGCTGCTGAAGAACTACACTGCTGCAGAAGGGTGTTACTATCGCTATGCAACATGGAAAGCTTTGGCCACCCCATCCTGTGGGATTATAGGACATTGTCTCCGAGGAAATATACGAAGGATTGCATGTAAGAGTGAAAGTTTGCCAATTTTTGTTTCTATGTGTTTGTAAGTTTGATACTTACACTTGCAAATCCTTTCGCAAGCAGAGGTTACCGCGCAACTAGCTTACAACGTCCCGACATCAACCGTCGGGCCGTCACAAAACTTGTCTGGTCGGAGGATCCTCCCTTCTCTATGGAGTATGACTGAACTTCACATCATGTTCTTCATACCTTTACACTCACATCACTGACGTCATGCATGTCGCGTTGTAGGTGCCGCTACCATTTTACGTTACCGTTGTAGGTTCCTTTGCTTTATTTTTGCCCTGTTTATCAAATGTTGACCTCTGAATAAAACCTTATTTAATTCATATTCTAACAAGTTTCCTGACATTGTCATCAGCTACCTTGCGATATTCAGAAACAGGGTACTAGCCCGCTGGGTCGTGGAGTGTGCGTACGTTGTATGATAATTAGTGTCTTTGGTTATCGAGGTCATGTAAGCCATTTTGTGTGTTAAATTAATTATTGAAGTTTGCAGTATTTTTACAGTATTTTTTTTGTTTGCAGTTTCACGTCGATTTCAGTTGTAAATAAACATATTTTGATCATTCTGTTTCTCTTTTTAATGAAATTCTAGTTCTGAACCTAAAAATATTTATAGTTAATATATACGTTATAAGGCTAAAAATGCCAGTGGTGCTAACACGACAGACAAATTGTATTTAATCGTCGGTATATTATGAAGTGCCATAGATTGCTTCACCTCATAAATAGCTGCAGAAGGTTGACTTCATAAACCATATGTAAAGCAGACTTAATAATATGCGAGATGTTAATTCTATTAAGACGATAACAGATACATCTTCTTCATGGTCAATTATTTATTTTATTCTTAGAGAAAGCTTACAGACTAATAGGTATTACTATAAATATCATTAATTGACAGCACAATTTGCTAATTACAAGTTGCCACATATATGTATATGTAGATATGTATGTCATCACATTTCTAACAATTATCAAAGTGTCTTAGTGCACTTGATATAATTGTGTTAGAAACTTTTTTTTTATCTGGGGTGGAAATCCTCAATGGATGTCCGCCGCGCTGAGATGGGCAAGGGGGCTGTCAGACTTTTACTGACTAAAACCACCCCGATGTCTCTTCTAAACGAGCGCGCGTGGGCCGCGGGAGTCTAAATTCTTCCACGGCCCCACACCCTCGTGATGGCGCGGTCTGTTCAGGCCTCGTCTCCAGCACGGGGTAGTGGGGTGTTAAACTACCCCGTGCATCGCCTCTGAGGCGCGCGCTGACACGCACGCCTCCGCCTCGGGGTCCATCAGATAGGGGGCGGGGACTTCCCCATGTCCCTCGCCCTTGGACTTATTCATGGGGGCCGGAAGAGGGCGTTATCGGCCCTTCCTCGGCGCCCGGTGCGTCTTCTGCGGCCCGGGAAGGGAGTTGAAATCTCCCTCTCCCGTTCCGCAGCTTACTTCTGCGACATCACGTCCTCGCAGAAGAACACTACCGAATTGTGTTAGACACCTGCCAAAACCTCTTTTATACAAAAGAAATATTTACAACCATAGTGTATGATGCACGTGGTCATTTCAGTTAAGACTGTCATTACACCTGATACTTCTCAGATGGAGACCCCACCATGCCTCGGAAAGCACTAGAAAGCCTTTTGTCCCGGCTGTCATTCGTAGGCCTTTGACAGTCGTTACGGGTATTCAAAAGCCCAAAAGTCACAACAAAGCTTCATCCAAAATAGTTGGGAAAAGGCTAGCAGATTGACACTGCGATGGGTTATCCCCCATTCCACGTCAAGAACTTTATCGAATTTACTTACAGATATTAACTCCATCCCTCTTCGTTGTCAGTGAACATTCTGTAGCTATTTATTTTCTGTCAGCATGTAACAGTAGGTAGCGACATTACAGGAATTAACTCGCGAGTCACAGCTGTGCTCGGCGTGCGTGTTGCGAAACTGACGGCCGCGCTGTCAGCTGTGTGTACCCGCCTTTACGTAGCTATAGACGGAGGAGATTGAACTTTTATTATTGTTGCATTAACTATGTATGTTTCGACAATGTTCAACTGTTTTTACGCATCTATCATAGAAAATAAATTTTGGACAAATATAACGTTTTTGTGCTCGTCTGCTAGTGAGTAGAAAGTAACTTTTCTCTTGTATCGACATCAACTATTAATACCGTATAAAATAAGGAGTGCGTGCATTGTAGAATTTGTGGTTTATTCCGCATTGAGTGATAATTTTTATACCCTGATACATTTGCAATAACGTTCACTATAATTTTTCCCCTACATTACTCATAGTAATTAAGTGGGGCGCAGCTGTGTCTAAGTCTAGAGCGTGTGTGTTGCGAAACGCCTACAATATGCACTGGACTGTACGCTAATCGCCTCAGAGCTTGCGATGTGACGAAATCTTTCATAGTCTCATATGAACGTACATAATGGCTGTTTGAAATACTACAGCAACATGTTTACTTTAATAACCCATATTAAACAGGAAGCCGAGCACGAAGGAAGAGATAAATCAGTTGGTTACATAACTCACTTCCTAAATTGAGGTGACTAATGTCTTCGAGTAATAGCCCTCACCCCCATAAGTAGAACCATGGAATAAGTTGCAGGAATTCTGCTGGATTCAGGTAGGGCTGGGCAAAGAGGATAATAATATAATAGGGTATAGAGAGAATAGTGGGCGAAATTTTGACACCCAAATTCGATCATTTTTGTCATCTGTAAATCAATCCGTGGATTGAAATACATAACCAAAAATATAGATACATAAATAAATACATATATACCGAACATACCTGGTAAGGAAATTAATAAGCCAAAAATTGTTTGTTGAACAATATCATAAAGTCAAGTAGTTAATTGTCCTTCACAAGTCTCTTGAATTCGTGCGTCGACTGCGCGCAGCTTATTTTAATTGGCAATAATAGCACAGTATAAAAATCATACAGTAGGTCGACGCCTTTGATCTCGTGTAAAATGCCGACATCGTCTAGACAGTAACGCATCGGCCAGGGTTGTCACAAATAAACAATATTTATGAAATTATTTATTTATTGCAGATCAACATCGATACCTGTATTATATTTAATTAATTTGCTATTTTTACTAAGGGAACAACTCGAGACAGATTTAAGTTATTTAGATGGCATTTTCGTAACCAACACCCCAATCCACCTCGGAATTAACACCCATATCATATTAATATACATTTAAATTGGCGTCCGCCATCTTGGATTTCAGAAAGGATAGCTTTTTCGTAACAAGCACCACAATTATATTTACTTAATTGACACCCATATTAAATTATAAAAAAATGACGTCCGCCATTTTGGATGTCAAAAAGGATGGCTTCTTCGTTACAAGCACCCCAATTATACTCAAAATTGACACTCATATCAAATTATAAAACAAACAAATAAAAAAACAAACACGTGTTAGCCCTTAATGATAGATACCGAGCTACGAACATCGTTTTGTTCGCAGCTCGGGTGCCGCTTACCCGCGTCTCTTCCCTCACACCCCGCACGATTGCTCTATCTAGACGTCTTCGTCGGACGACTGTATGACTTTTTAGAATGTGATAATATGTGTTACGGAATGAGGATGCAGGTATTTTAATAAAAATAATCAAAGAATTTTTACAAAATAGGCTGTGTATGTCAAAACAAAAAATAAGTATATAAAATCAAAATCAAAACTCATTTATAATTAGGCTGAGAATCAGCACTTTTGAATGTCAATATTCCATGAGACAGTCCATCAAAACACCCGCTTTTCGCCACCTAGTTCTTTCTGCTGGGAAGAAGTGAAGTACGGAACAAACTCCCTAGCAGCACAGCTGCCTGTTCTTTAAAAAAACACATGATTTTATACAATACTATGCAGGTACAGTAATTAATGAACACAAGAAAACAACAACAATGAAATTATTTATCATATGCCAAGCTAGCCACGCCAAAAATACCAGCAAAGCAAAAAATAAAATATCATTAAAATGGAAATGCAAATAAGTAAAACTTATTACCCAAATAAAAGCCCCAGGTATAAAAGGCGTGATAGCTCCCATATATAAGCATTGTAAAAAAGCAAATTATATGAACTCATATAACTAATATTATAAATTTATTTATTCACTTTATAATGGCAATGTATATATTGTAATAATGTTGAGCGTATAAATAAATTTCATGCTTACCGTTATATATTAGCTTGCCAGATAAAAATTTGGTTTATAGATTTACACCAACAGAAAATTATATTTACACCAGTGTCAGTTGTTTTAACTTTTGATTATGTATTTTAAATTTATATGGATGTTGTATCAGAACGCCTGTATTCATTAAAATACATTGTTTTAATTTTATTATAGGTACTTTTTTTATTTTTAAATGTATAACGAATCCCTTAGGAATGTGCTTTATATTTATATAATTTTATAAGATTTTCATTTTGAACCTAGCATGTAAGGCACTCTATCGCATTGGTTCACAGATTCTGTAAAGGTATCATCGTCAACCTATAGCCCACTGCAGCTGGACATAGGTATCTCGTATTTCACGCCATTCAACTCGATATTCGTCAAAGTACCTCGTCCGATTGGTTATCTCCACAAGAACATATTTTACTTAACGGTCAGCAAGTTCTACAGCTAAATATGCTATAATGGTGTGGTGACAAGATGTAAATAAATTATTATTTTTTTCCGGGATGAAAGGTAAATTTTTCCGCCTATGTCCTTTCTCAGGGTCTAAAGATTGTCTGAGCCAAATTTCATCAAAATCGGTTGAGAGGTTTAAGTGGGAAAGCGTAACAGACAGACAGACAGAGTTACTTTCGCATTTATAATACTAGCTTTCCGCCCGCGGCTCGCCCGCGTGGGGTTCGGTTATATCGCGCTTTTTAGATTTCCCTCGGGAATATCAAATGTTTCCGCGATAAAAGGTAGCCTATGTTCTTTCTCAGGGTCTAAAGATTGTCTGTGCCAAATTTCATCAAAATCGGTTCAGAGGTTTAAGCGGGAAAGCGTAATAGACAGACAGACAGAGTTAGTATGGAAGTATGGATAATTAACATTAGACACCCCTGTGTTGGCTCGCTGCCTCTCACAGACAGGAAGTCTGTGTCCGACAATGGGAACGTTAGATGCCGATTATGGTGAGAGGTAAGGGTCTTGGTGACCTGCACAAGTCTCTCACAAAAGTGGGTTTTTTTTAAAAGCAGTTATTGTGAAGGGGGCCTAAATAATTTAATATATCATGAACTCCACTTCGGGGGTTTTGCTCGCATAATAATAATAATAATAATAATAATAATAATCATTTATTTGCATAAAACATGGTATATAAAGATGATATGGTTACATTACAAAGATCATACATGTTTTGCTTATATTTATAGCATGCAAAATTTATAATATTCTAGATTGGTTTATATTCTAAGTATTCCTTAATACTATAAAAATTAATGTCATTTAGCCATTGATGCAAATGAATTTTAAACAATCTCCTATTGAGTAATTTAATCTCACGCGGCAGTTTATTATAGATTCGCACGGTCATAGCTATGCAGCTTTTGTTATACTTAGCTGATCGTGGGATTTCGTCTAAAACAAGTCTAAATTGGTCACGGCGATTTCTATTGCTTACATCTGCCGCAGTTTTAAAAAGGCTTTCATGTTTCCGGACAAACATACATATTTCATATAAATATAGTGAGGGTAGTGGTAGCAAACCAAGCCTTTTAAATATTGGTCGGCAGGATTCGTCCGGCGGAATACCTAGAATAGCTCGAACACATTTCTTTTGAGCTACAAATGCTTTGTTAAATTCTGTGCTGTTACCCCATACAATAAGTCCATATCGCAACGAGGACTCAACATAAGCCCGATAGGACATTACAGCTATTTTGATGTTCGTTACCTTTTTAATCTGCCTGAGAGCATATACAAATTTATTAATTTTGTTACATACACTATCGACATGGGTTTTCCAGGCTAGATGTTCGTCTATGATCGTTCCCAGAAACTTAGTATGTGTTACTTGTTGAAGTTTAGGTATATTCATTGTGAGGTTAAATTTGTTGTTATAAGATTTGTTGAATTGTACATATACGGATTTATCGAGATTGATGGTTAGATTATTATTATTGAGCCAATTTATAAGATTTTCAATTGTATTATTAATATCTGTTTCATGATTAACTATTGATTTACATTTTTTGTCAGTAGATACAATTATCGAAATGTCATCAGCGAAAAGAAAACTTTTATGTTTAGTCACGTCTATGATATCATTGACATAGAGGAGAAATAAAATCGGGCCCAGTATACTACCTTGAGGAACGCCGCGTTTGATAGTATTAAATTCAGAGCTATGTGAAACCATTTCTTTATTGGCATTAATATTAGTGATCGTAACGCATTGCTGTCTGTCAGATATGTAGGATGTTATCCACTGTAATGGCAGTCCTCTGATTCCCATAGACTCTAACTTCTGAAGAAGTATGTCATGGGAAACCAGATCGAACGCCTTAGATAGATCGAAAAATAAACCCGTTGTTAATTGGTGATCATTAATATTTTTAAGAATTGCTTAAGAATTGCTTTAAGGAGTGAAAATATAGCTAAAGTTGTGGATTTATCTTTTTGGAATCCAAATTGCTCTTTCCTTATAATATGAAATTTCTCACAGTAATTAATAAGCCTTTTGTACATGCACTTTTCAAATATTTTCGCCACAATTGGTAATAAAGTAATTGGACGATAATTGCTTACTTCAGATTGTTCCCCTTTTTTGAAAAGCGGTTTTACAACTGATATTTTTAAATTATCTGGAAACACTCCTTGAGCAAAGGATAAGTTTATAAGGTACGTTAGAACGCCGCGTAATTCCTTAGCACATTCCTTAATAATTTTTGTGCTAAGTTCGTCATAGCCTTCTGAAGTTGTGTTATTTAATAACATGATTTGTTGTTCTACTTCGCTTTCTGAAATTGGAACGAGAAACATAGATCCAGGTATGCCGTTATTATTATAGTGAGTATATGTGCTTTGCTGCGAGGAGTTATAGCTAAGATAGAAACTATTGAAGGCAGTGGCTATATCTGTTGGTTCTGTAAGAATGGTATCATTAATTTTGATAAATTCTATGCTGTTTTTAGAACTAGGATTATGTATTTCATTCTTTATGACGTTCCAGGTAGCCTTACATGAATTCTGGTATTTATTCATATATTTTATATTACAGTTTTTTTGGCACTATAAATACATTTTTGTAACCAGTTTGAGTATTTAATATATATTGTTTTGTTTGGTTGAGTTTTCTTTTTATAATATTCATACCGCAAAAGTCTTTTAGTTTTACAACTCCGCTTAAGACCTTTACTTATCCATGTTTGTTTTACTCTTTTATTTAGATTTATCTTTATCTTCACCTTGAGAAAACATAGAGTATAAAAAGGCATAACAAATCATGAAAACACTTAAATGCTATGTTTGCGTCTTCTTCTACGAAAACTTCTGACCAAGACAAACTTTGGAGGCATTTCTTGAATTTCTTTGTATTATGGAGATTGTAATCTCTTTTGTAGATATAATAAATTGCATCTTGTATAGATTGGCGTTTTAAGGGGAAGTCTATCATTTGCGCTGTTTCATGGTCAGAGAGATAAAGTGGGAGTACTGTGGTAACTGCGTCTGGGATGTTGCTTAATATGTGATCAATACACGAAGATTTACGAGTAGCTTCATTAATATGAATTTTTATGTTATAACTTTTTACTAGGTCTTGGAATTCGCTGGTGATTTTACTTTTTTTTAAAGTGTTTATATTGAAATCACCCGTTAGAACTATGCGTGTTGATGGTTTGTATTTTCTGAAAATGACGTGTAGGAGATTATCTAGATTATTTAAGAATAGATTAGGGTCGGACTGAGGTGTTCTGTATATGCATATTATCAATAGTTTCTCATCCTTCAACTCGATAGGCTCATAGGTTCGCAACATGATGCTGAGCTATTGGGCACACCACAATAGCGGCGGTAAGTCCCCTCTTTGAGGAGTGACTAGAGAGGCGCCACGGCGTCGTCACCTACCGCCTGACGCAGGTCTTCACCGGACACAGCTGTTTTGGGAGGTTCCTGTTCCGTATAAGGCGGCAGGAAACTCCAGGGTCGGGGGCAGCCCTAGGGTCTTACCTTGGTCTTACCTTATATTGTGGGGATCGCCCTGAGGGCACGGTGGTGTAAACGGTGGAGGTCTGCCCGGTTTGGGTAGAGTACCGCCGTGTCCTCGTGGCGGCGATCGGCGGCGACCCTAGTCTAGGCCATGGTGCAGAGCGAGAGTGCATGGCAGGCCGTCACCTCCTTCACCTCGTCAGGAGACAACAACGAACTCCCGGCCACCGTAGGCGTGGGCTTGTGGGCGGCGAGCAGTGGGCAGCTTATCGCTCGGTAAGGACCAGGCCCGGGTCGACAGCGCATTGTATTTTACGCGCGTGACGGGGTCCATGAAGACCGATGCCTCCTGGGTCAGGGTTGCGGGTTGGTTTAAAAAAGAAACCGTGGCCCTGGCGCACAGGCAAGTGACGGAACACGGATGGGTTTTAGTCAGTAAGAGTCTGACACGCCCTTCACCCAAAGCAGGAGAGGTCATTTAATAATCTCCCATCCAGAACAAAAAAAAAGCTGAGCCGCTATTTTGTGTATATGTGGCGCATGTTTATTCCTAAACGTTTCTTCTACTAAGCCTCCAGTGTCAGCCTGCCTGTCACCAGGCTGTACCTCGTTAACCATAATCACTAGATGGTTGAAATTTTCGCAGATGACGTAACTATCTATGTTACCGCTATAACAGCAAATATTATAAACAGAATATATATTTTTTTAATATAGATAATAGTACGGAGACATTCGTTCGCGATTCCGACTCGCGCTTTGCCGTCTTATATTGCTTGTGTTCTTCCTCTGTGTCATATTTAGCACAAATAAACATTTTCCTTAAATTAAATAACTAAATTGTAAGCTCTACAGCCAACCCCTGATGAGGTCCAACAAGGGAAACAGAGGCAGCTACTTCAAAATGTTAGTAAAACTTTAAATAAGATTAATCGAAGTTTTTCCAACATCGTTTACATTGACTCTGTATTTCTTAAAAAGTATTTTCATTCAACAACTTTAGCAACATGTTCAAGCGTGTGTTGTGACGAAGGAAAGACGTCACAGCGGCTGCCTGTATTTACAGGACAACTACTAAGTTATAAGACAGAAGTGCCACAGTGTAGCAAGCTTCCTTTATGACAAACTCTTCGTGATCCAGTATGACAAGAAAATAGCTGAAGTGCAAGTACTAGGTACATGAGGAAACTTTTTTTATGCTGTGGTAAACATACAAAAACTTTGTAACTATACATTAACTTTGTATTGTTAGTACAATAAAAAAGTGTTAGTTAAGCTGATTGCCCAGAGTAACATCTCTCCTGAAGGCTATATTAAGGAACCGCTCTGTAATCTGCGATAGTAGCGGCTTTGAAGCCAAGAATCGTTAAAATTTACTGCTGAACATGGGCCTTCGAAGATCGTAACAACCTACGCAGTGATCACCAGGAAAATAATGTTTTATATAACCTAACAGACTTGGCAGCTGTTTCTTCTCCGTTCAAAATGACGTATTGGAACCGTGCTGGATGGTTTTGTGCGTCATAAAAACTGTTGAAATGCATTAGTGTTAGAACTAAATATAAACTTATATATATATATATATATATATATATACAGTATGTTAAATAACAGAGGGCGTTCCCTTAAACTCGTTAATATATTTCATTAATAGATTAAAATAAAAATATCAGCATAGAAAAATAAGCATAAAATAATCCGAATAAAAAGAAATTATAATTGAAAATAAATATGAAACCTAAAATAGTAGCGCGGAATAGTATCTACCTAACGTTGCATTGCCCAACACACATCAACCAACACACATCAATCAATTAGATCTTAGATCGCCGCCGCATACGCGGTTCGTCATTCATAAATAAATTGCGACGTTGCCGTCTTTCATGTTCGCGTGTACAGTGTATTTCTTTTACATGTCAATTTAAAATTTTTATTGAATATTTTCTTATTGGAAAAAAATTTAAAACATTTTGTTTTCGAATGGAAATATTTTTTTAGCATGTATGTATGCTATACTATTTCGGGTTAACGGGAACGCCCTCTGTTAGTTAACATATTATATATAAACCTTAAACTAAGCTTAGTTTAAGGTTATATTTAAAGTTTACACATATTTAGTTTAGTCAAGTTTATATTTGTCTAAGTAGCAGCTGCTGTTTTATCTCTTATTCTTCTTCTCAGCCTATGGAGGTCCACTGTTGGATAAAGGCCTCCGATGCTTTCATTCCATTGAGGGGTTTGCTATAATCCCAACGCTTGACAGGCGGGTTGGGGATCGCAGTAATTGATATTCCATAGGAGAAACGTTGCTGCTCGCTTCTCTGGTGAGAGTTCCCTTAGTCTCTTACGAAACCCACGGGAAGATATGGGTTGGTCCTATTATAAGCCCGGTACCACGTGGGACACCAGGACGGGCTACTGTTTAAACATACATAAATTGAGACAAAGACATGAATTCCTAAATTTTTGTCCCTGGTCGTCAAGTACCTTGGTTGTTTGTATTATGTCTCGCTCTCAAGACACTGCTAAAACTATCAATTCTATGTACATAATAATGATTATAGATTTTATTCAGAATTGGGTCTTCTGTCCCTTTCTATTGGAAGTACTACGCCGCACTAAAATATATGTGTGGTACTTGTGTGTACCGAAGATCGGCAATAACTCAATACAGCATGAATAGCGCGGGAAAGATTTTTGTGGATATTCCTTAATGTTTTGACATTCTTTATGTAGTATGTCTAGAAGGCATAGTATGCCGCTTTCAATGTATAACCGATTTTCTTATAAGAAAAAGAAAGATAAAGAAAGAGAGAGAGTAGGAGAAAGTCTTTACTATAGTAAAGACTTTAAGAATACCGAATATACATTGCTTACACCCCGAGCTCCGAGGAGTTAAGTAAAGTAACCTATAGAATGAGTACATGAACATTACAACAGAAAACAGCTATAATAATCATGATGCGAAAGCTTTGCATATACACTATACACACTTACACACTATTCTTTTTTAAATTAAATTATAAACTAGCGCTTGACCGCAATCCCGCCTGATGGTAAGCAGTGACGCAATCGTTGATGGTAAAGCGCACTAGTTTATTAAAAGCCTATTCACTCTAGCCTTGAAGACACTCCAATTGTAGTCCGACGGAAACACCGCCGCCGGCAAGTTGTTCCAGTCCCTTGATGTACGCGGTATAAAGGAGGAGGCGAAACACTTCGCTAACTACTGTCAACAACTATTGTCTATATTTCTGTTTTATTTCTCCTATCGCATGTCTGCTGGAAGAAATTTCTTAAGAAATAAGCAGCCCCTTTGTACTAGATCTTAATTTTGTCGTATCTTTATGTATTTTATTGTGTGTAAATAATAAAATAAATAAACTAATGATTTTCTTGATTATTCATTCAATAGTTAAATAGAACTCCAATTGAAATTGTATAAAAAGTGCGATTTTGTATCGAACCGTGACAAATTAGTAAGCTGTAATTCTCAACTAGTACTAAGTATTGACACTTTGGACAGCTCATCCTAAGGTCACTTTATCTATCAATCCACGGCGATATTCTTACAGAACCAATCAGAGGGCCAGATAGGAAGAGGACACGGTGGAGCATACGGTGGAGGCCCGCCCGGCTTGGGAAGAGCACCGCCGTGTCCTCGTAGTGGCGATCGGCGGCGATCTTTCGTGTCCGACCCTGGTCCAGGCCATGATCCGGAGCGAGAGTGCATGGCAGGCCGTCACCTCCTTCTGCGAAGCAGTAATGCTGGCAAAGGAGGAGGCGGAGCGCGTGAGGCAACGGGAATCCCAGCGCCCTCACGCCACTAGCTGCCGCAGGAGACGCCCTGGTCGGGAGATGACACCAAACTCCTAGCCACCGTAGGCGCGGACCTGCGGGCGGTGAGCAGTGGGCAGCTAGCTGCCCAGTAAGGACCAGGCCCGAGTCGACGGCGCGTCATGTTTCACGCGCGCCTCAAAGAGATGTCACCACATCGTGACGGGGTCCACGAAGACCGATGCCTCCTGGGTCAGGGTTGGGGGTTGGTTAAACAAGAAACCGTGGCCCTGGCCGTCCCACAGGCAAGTGAAGAAACACGGGTGGGTTTTAGTCAGTAAAAGGCTGACACGCCCTTCCGCTCCGCCCAGAGCGGGAGAAGTCATTTGAAGATTTCCCATCCCAACAAAAAAAAAGGGCCAGACAGGAAAATGTTAGAAAAATAACCTATTTTCTTACAATATCATACAAAAACTTTTAAGTAAATATTTTTCTAACAATTTTAGCCGTACTGTGTCTAAAAATAGTAGATACGCCTTAGTTAAAAAAGCATAACTTTGCAACCTAAGCAAGTTACACGACAGCGGGCCGGTGTTACGAGCGCGCATAATACCGGCTAATCCTTTAGGTGCCTTGTTTTAACATGAAAATGTTACTAACTTTGTACATTTATTTTTTATTTTGTTTAGTACTTATATCGAGGATTATATTTTGTTTTGTATATTTTTGTTATACTGTGACCTAAACGACATGCCTAATTAAGTATTTTTATGAATTTCAAAACACGTTTTTTACTTGCTATTATGTTTAAAGGGTTCTACGGTTTTTTGTGTGAAGTATTGACACTCAAGGAAAACATTATAACAAATTATAGTTGCAGTATAAAAGCAACTCATCACCATCGTACACGTCACTTATCAACTTTTAAAATTTATAAGCACGCTTTCTTCCACTCTTACATTCATTTCATCATCATCATCATCATCATCATCAACCTTTTTATCGTCCCACTGCTGGGCACAGGTCTCCTCTCATACAGAGAAATATTGAGCGCAATCACCACGCTTGCTCAATGCGGGTTGGCGATTTCAGACTTAAAGTCCAGGTTTCCTCAAGATGTTTTCCTTCACCTTATTGATGTCCAAGATATACTTACAAAGTACATATCAATTAGAAAAGTTTACATTGGTACTTGCCTGACCTGAAATCGAACCTGCACACTCATACTTGAGAAGCTGGTATTTTAACCACTAGGCCACTACGTATTGCACGTACATTCATGTAGTCTCCTATTTCTTTACAAAACAGATCCATAACTGGGTCAACAAATCGCAAACGTGAATTAATCTAGAAGTTAAAGCCAAGCTCCAAGTTTCTAATACCTCCAACACGTTAGCATAACTTTAAAGCGTTTAGCATAAACAAAAGAAAACAATGCCGAACTTAGGGCTCGTTGACTAACAAATGGATACGCCTGAATCCGGTTATGTGTGTTCAGTAATCCTTCCTTGGGTAGTAAATTCGTAAGCAACCCCGCCAAGAAGGGTTCAGAAGTGTTCCCTAGTTGTAGGGTTCCTTAGAAATTTTTACCTCATTTTGCACTGCCACAATGTACTGACCAATAGACAAACAGACATGCTTCACGGACACTCAAAAGTGTTTCTAATGATACCAAATCTCCTACCAATTATAATATGCATACAAAAACAATAAGAATCCTATTAAAACAAACATCTGTTAGTGTAAGTAGGGTTTACTCTTCAAAATGGTTTCAGGTAGACACTGTTTCTAATGATACCAAATCTCCTACCAATTATAATATGCATACAAAAACAATAAGAATCCTATTAAAACAAACATCTGTTAGTGTAAGTAGGGTTTACTCTTCAAAATGGTTTCAGGTAGACACCTGAAACAGTTTTCGCCTGGAAATATAATACAATAGCATACTATATAATACCTTTTTTTTTTTTTTTTAATAATTATAAACTAGTGCTTGACTGCAATCCCGCCTGATGGTAAGCAGTGATGCAATCGTTGATGGTAAAGCGCACTAGTTTATTAAGCCTATTCACTTAAAAAAACTTAGAATAGGAAGAATGACGGTAGTTGAGCGAGGTGATGCAATTAAACCCAAGACCAACACAAACAAACGATGCTGCGCTAGAGGGAGATTGATCTGGAGACTCTCCACGACCAAACTCCCGGACAACAACATTGGCGCATCGTACTGCGTCGTAACTGCTCAGACCCGTCCCTCCGTACGGCTTCACCAGACATCATGCCGGAACACGACGAATCGCTTGGCGGCAAGACTTTGTCTGGTGGGTGGTAACTTCCGCCGGCAGCCGATGTTATGACCTACCACCGAGAAAACCTATTATGTTTTTACTGTATTATATTTTTACTGTAAATTACCTAAAAAAAAACATGCCATGTTACAGTCATTTACTAATTACGCCGTACGGAATCGTTATCGCTTGCGACACTTGACCGGTTTTTATCCCTTTCTCCGACTCAGCGTTAATTAAAATAATAATATATTAGGCGCATCCATGTTAATCCGCCGGTATCTAACGTGTGTGTGGGGCGACACATTCGGTGCGATTCGCAGTTATTTATTATATTTGTTTGCAGTTTCGCTTAAGAGGCTCTTTGCACTGCTTTGTTTACGATTTCTGGTAGATATCCTCTTTTCACCCGTTTCCGCAATACCTATCCATTACGGCGAGCAATGGATTTTCATTCATTAGAAGAATCATGCTTTGCTTATTTCTACTTTGTTCTTAAAAATGTGAATGAACTAATGACATGCAAGTACGGTAGAATAAATATAGTACGCGAAATAACCGTTGCTTTTTATGAATTCTGTGTTTACACGAGATATTTAGAACATTTTTATCATGAAAGTATGCGGGTTTTGTACAATTCGCTAACAAAATGTTACTTCCGTAACAGAGGCTCACGTTATGACAGCGCCAAAGTTGTCTTCATTTTGTAATCCACAATAGTTTTAAGTAAAACGTTTTTTTTATTACAGGTCACTGCAATGGAGTGAATGAAGTATATTGGCGTTTACCGTTTGCAAGAATTGTTACGAAAAATCTTACTAAGTTAGGTGATTGCATGTTGTTATTTTTTAAAATGAATGTATATTTTGCTCATCATTGAAAGATTGATGAGGAGCAGTGTTTGTAGAAATACGAATTGCATCAAAGTGACCAATCCATACTATATATACTATATTACTATATCCATACTAATATTATAAATCCGAAAGTAACTCTGTCTGTCTGTCTGTCGGTCTGTCTGTCTGTCTGTCTGTCTGTCTGTTACGCTTTCCCGCTTAAACCTCTCAACCGATTTTGATGAAATTTGGCACAGACAATCTTTAGACCCTGAGAAAGAACATAGGCTACCTTTTATCCCGGAAAAATTTGATGTTCCCGAGGGAAATCTAAAAAGCGCGATATAACCGAACTCCGCGCGGGCGAAGCCGCGGGCAGAAAGCTAGTAATATTATAAATGCGAAAGTAACTCTGTCTGTCTGTCTGTCTGTCTGTCTGTCTGTCTGTTACGCTTTCCCGCCTACACCTCTCAACCGATTTTGATGAAATTTGGCAGAGACAATCTTTGGACCCTGAGAAAAAACATAGGCTACCTGTTATCCCGGAAAAATTTGATATTCCCGAGGGAAATCTAAAAAGCGCGATATAACGAACACCACGCGGGCGAAGACGCAGGCGGAAAGCATCTTTAGACCCTGAGAAAGGACATAGGCTACCTTTTATCCCGGAAAAATTTGATGTTCCCGAGGGAAATCTAAAAAGCGCGATATAACCGAAATTTACGCGGGCGAAGCCGCGGGCGGAAAGCTAGTGATCCATAAAAATATTGTCCTTGACAATCTACTCATCATTTCGTTCTCTGACCCAATGAGTCTATGGTGACCACAGACGTTTTATGTTTGACGACGGTTTCGTAATGATCTACAGTAATGATTCAGTAGTAACGATGCCTTCTCCTTTAAATTTGAGGCAGCAAAGAGACTGCGAAGAAAAGGCTTATCTTTCCGAGATAATTAGCAATTGTTTCGACTTAGTTATTTAACTTAAATCTTCCTGACGGCTGGCTTCATGTGGCCTTGGCCTGAAGAGCTGGTAACGAAATTTTGGTTCCCTAAGACAATGAAAATTTTACTAATGTTACTATTTTAAATTGTTTTCGAGTATTGAGAGAGGGTAATTAGGATTGATGACGTTTTAATGGTTATTTTTGATGTCATAATATCTTGGCTGAGTTAATTTTCTAGAAGCCGAGTCTTTTGGAACGAAGTTTCGGTACAAGTAAAGTGATAGAAATCCTCATGTAATCAAAGTTTATACGTTTTTTTTTTATTCTTTCTCCATGGAATCCTATGGCCCTCAGCCAGATACATAGCATAATTTTCATGGTTTTCGAGTGTGAGAGAATCAAAGATGAGATGAGACTACAAAATGGAATCACTATAAATTCAGGATGGTAGTTGTGAAAATGTTATATTCACACTTTCTAACTCTATCTTTTTAAAGAAAAAATTGAATTTGCGTAACACAATATCTAAAGCAGCGTGCATTGCGTGATTTACTTCTTTGGGCAGATTATTTTTTTGAACATATCAAGCAATGAACTAATAATAGGTATGCTTCAAAATTATTCAAACTGATAGGTATAGCATTGTGTTACGCATTTTTTTTTTGGGTTTTGGACATAAAGTATTATATTCTTATTTATTAAACATGGTGATTGGAACTGTTCACTGTGTACTTTAGCAAATGCCTATAAAAAATCGTAGAATATATTAGTTTTTTTATGAAAAGCAATATCAATTCTATGCCCATTCTTATTACCATTTGAAACCAGTTACAATACTGAAAATAAAATTCTTCTTCCAGGAAAATGCTCCATGATGAGACAGTACAAAAGTATTTGTTACTTACAGTACAGGGCTGGTATACGGAGAAATGTATTTGTCGTAAGCAGGGCGTAATGTGTCTAGTAAATATTTGACGTAAATCGGCAATTTTCCCGAATGTACCCTCCTTCAGTAGCGGAAGGGGAGTCGAAAGGAAACAGGGGAAGGAGGGGATGAAGACAATGTTCCCTAAATGTTTTCTGCCCTTCGGGACTCTGGAATTTTGGGTATCGAAAATATTAGGGCTGTACTAATATGATGTTAAGTCGTGGTGGCCTAGTGGTTAAAACACCAGCCTCTTAAGTATGTTCGGGTGCGGTGCGTAGGTGCGGGTTCGATTCCAGGCCAGGCAAGTACCAATATAACTTTTCTAAGTTATATGTACTTTACCCTGACACCGGAAACCGGGACTTTTAAGTCTAAAATCGCCAATCCGCATTGAGTAAGCGTGCTGATTACGCTTGATCCTTCTCTGTATGAGAGGAAACCTGAGCCCAGCAGTGGGACAGTAAAAAGGTTGATGATGATGATAAATATGATGTTTGGGTGTTCCCCTTAGTAAGAGCGTTCCTACTAACCTCCATCATCATCTTTGCGTTAATCCCAGTCGCATCCGAAGCTTTTTCAGCTTTGAAGTCTGGGGTCGGCTATACCTACCAGTCTAACTGCTGATTTTGGCTAAACTTCGATATTTTCCGTTAGTTGCCTATTAAGCTGAGGCTACTTTTATCGAGCTCATTCCTCCGATGGGTGACTATTTATTACATAAGAGGAATGTGAGAGGAACATGGGGGAGTTCCCCGTGTTCCGAAAAGTGCATTAAGCCATTGGTATCGACTATGTTCGTAAATCTTTCTCATTCGTTACGCGCAGTTACTCTTAAAGTGTAACAACTAGTGTTGCCAAAGGTCTTGTCGCATTACCCAGTAACTAAGTTATGAAGATCAGATGGGCGCTCCATATAACATACTGTTATTCAGCTGTAACCGGTTATACTGGGACCGACCCCAACTTAAAAGGGAAAAGGCAGATAATGACCAAACGAATTGTGAGAAATTGTACATTAATTGCAGCCATTTAGAACTAGAGGTGTTAAAGCTCACAAAATTCGAAGTAAAACATTTTTTTGTGCATATAAAATCATTACATCATCATCATTAACCTTTTATCGTCCCACTGCAGGGCACAGGTCTCCTCTCATATAGAGAAGGATCATCATCAAAAATATTATTGTAAAGAGTAACAAAAGTTTTTATTTTGTTTTCATTGTGGATGGTATAGGTACTTTACAATTTTTCAATTCCATTCCGTAATGAACATCCCACACACGTCTTTTACAGGCTAATTGCGTTACTCACTATCAGCAGTAATGGGTTTCATTTTGACAGTTCAACAACATTCATTCCATTATTTACTTTGTTGAGCAGACACATTTTTCAAACGTATAGAGCAATAAATTAGTAATATGCTTCAAAATTATACCAATTGATATGTAGGTAGGTAGTAATAGTGTGTTACACAATCAGCCCCCTAATCGGCGAACACATTTTTGTCAAATAAACAAATTAATACGGACAAATCACACAGATTGAGCTAGCCCCAAAGTAAGTTCGAGACTTGTGTTACGGGATACTAACTCAACAATACTATATTTATAATAGTTAAATATATAGATAAACATCCAAGACCCAGGCCAATCAGGAAAAGATCGTTTTCCATCATGACCTGGCCGGGGATCGAACCCGGGGCCTACATGTCGCAGGCAGGCGTGTTGACCGCTGCGCCACGGAGGACGACTGATTGCGACTAGTTGGGATCATTTGGACCGAACGGACCAACGGGCGGTCCGAACGATCCCAACTGATATCAACTAGTCGTAATCATTTGACAAAAATATGTTCGCCGATTAGGGGGCTGGTGATAGTTACCTTGCGGCATACTTTCCAGACAGATACACTCTGACACAGTTTACTCTGCCAGGGAGTATATTGATAGACTCTGCACATTCTGGTACTCCATCCAGCTACTCACGTCACGCCTCAGTTCCCAGTGCTACGACAGTTAACGTGCCTTCGCACCCGGGCAGCTAACCCCGCATGGCATTGGCAGCCTATTTATCGTACACTAGCGGCCGCCAGCGACTTCGTTCGCGTGGAATTAGTCATGCTCAGCTCCTATTGGCAATATGTACGGCTGCGTTAGCTCCCGTTTTCGCAACATTTTTTGTTACTGCTCTGCTCCTATTGGTCATAGCGGGATGTTATATAGCCTAAAGCCTTCATGGGTTAATAGGCTATCCAACGCAAAATGATTTTTTTAAATCGGACCAGTAGTTCCTGAGATTAGCGCGCACAAACAAACAAACTCTTCAGCTTTATATATTAGTATAGATTAACCAGCCCATGCTCTAACTCCTTCCTTTTACTATGCAAATAATATTATTCTAAATTCCATAGAGGTTTATGTTCAAAACTTTTATGATTACTCAAAATATTTTAATATGAATAAACTTGGACTCCGTCTTCTACTTTAAGCTCGCTAAAATACTTGCCTACCTTCCTACATAGCATTTAATTTAGGGTAGTCTTCGTAGACCTGTTCAATAAACATGATCCACGTCTTAGCCGCTGTTTCGGTGCCTGTTGCAATTATATTAGTATGCAAACAACGTCGAGTCGTCGCAACGTGCTACACGGTCCGTTTAGAAGAGTTTAGCCTAGGAAGTCTTTATATTGACCATAAGTTTCATTGGGTTTCCTTTGAAGATTTAGTCTCAATTTTAATAAGCAATGTCGCTATAGGCTTAACAGGTGTCATCTTTAATACGGCGGTGGTTCAAATAATGACTTAATAATCCATACTAATATTATAAATGCGAAAGTAACTCTGTCGGTCTGTCCGTCTGTTACGCTTTCCCGCTTAAACCTCTGAACCGATTTTGATGAAATTTGGCACAGACAATCTTTAGACCCTGAGAAAGAACATAGGCTACATTTTATCCCGGAAAAAATTGATGTTCTCGAGGGAAATCTAAAAAGCGCGATATAACCGAACTCTACTACTATTCAATAAGTTATAGTTTAGGTTTACAAGTTGTCGGTCGTTCGAACCCCAGGTGCTATACTTTGTGTAAATTATTTCATCACCACTGCTCTCAAAAACGGTGAAGGAAAACATGGTAAGAAAACCGGCGTGTCCTAGAGTAAGATAACTTCGAAGACATGTGACATCTACCGATACGCATTGGGCTGGCGTGGTAGATTATGGCGCACTCCCTCTCTTCGAGAGGAAGCCTGTGTCCCAACAGTGGGAACACTAGAGGCTACTTATCTATGTACTTGGAACTGATGGTTGATACAGATGATGTATTTCTGCTAGAGCTATGACAACAAATACTATAAAGTATCATCGTCCACCTTTTTGTCGTCCCACTGCTGGGCACAGATCTCCTCTCATACAGAGGATTGAGTGTAATCACCACGCTTGCTCAATGCGGGTTGGCGATTTCAGGCTGAAAGTCCAGGTTTCCTCAAGATGTTTTCCTTCACCTTGTAGTCAGTCATACTATAAAGTATAAACAGAATAAAATAAATATTTAAGTAAGACTCATACAATACTCAATAGACGTGATTTTTATAATGATCCAGAACCCTTCATGAGCGAGACGGACTCACACTTAACCTTTTTTTTTATATTTTACACTACTCAATATTTTTCAATAAAATAACTGAAGTAGGTACTAAACCTACTCGACGTGGTATTTTAATATAAGTACGAGAACATTGAGTAAATTTCTATTGAAGCTTACTGAAGTGTATTTCATTAACTTTTCGTGTTACATAGCCGCTTTGTTTTATTTTATATCTTCATTGAGTAGATTTAAAGCATTTTTCATTAAAATCAAATTCAATAAACTTCATGAAAAACCCAGACACATCAGGTTCAGATTCTGAAAATGTTCCACTCTCAGAACTAGCGGCCAGAAGACGCAGTCCAGTCTACAAATCGACGACCGGAACTACACACATCAAAAGTGTCTAGGGATCAAGCATTTTTATGCGGATTTCTTGAGATTGAGATGTGGCTTTGTAATAAATTTATGATTTTATAAATTTATATGGATCCTTTTTGGTGCATTTCATAATTTGAATCAGGAACTGTGAATCAAATTCGAGTAAAAGATGAAAATCAGCTGTCAATATTTTCCCTATAAAAACATACAACGCATTGAAGACATTATTAGTGCTACTGTTTCCCTACTACTGATTAAACCAACGTTATTATGGAGCGGCGACGTCATTTAAGCAGGGAAGAAATGCTCAGAGCCGTGGGAATGATAGAAGCTGGTTCCCGGCAACGTACTGTGGCTTTAGCTCTGAATACAAGTCAGAGTGTTATCAGTCGACTTTGGACACGTTACCGAAGCACTGGTACCGTGGCTGAGCGCCATGGAGGACGGTATCGCTGCACCACACGGAGACAAGACCGATACATTCAAATCTTAACTCGAAGAGCTCCAACAATAACCGCCATGATGTTAGCCGTGAGGCTTCATCACTCTTCAGGGAACTTAATTAGCGACCAAACAGTCAGAAACCGCTTGCATGAAGTGAACCTTCATTCCCGAAGACCGCTACGGGTACCACCTATAGCAATGCACAATCGTAGGATTCGATATCAATGGGCTCTTGAACACAGAAATTGGGCAGAAGAACAATGGCGTTTCGTGTGCTTTTCTGATGAGTCTCGTTTTGGTATGAGACCGGATACAAGACGTATACGACACTGGAGAACCCCTGGACGCCAACAGCGATTAAAATCCCGCCAGGAAGTCCATCCTTATAGTGGTGGAACCATCATGGTATGGGCGGGTATTTGGATCGGCGGAAGAACTGAGTTGATTTGGATCAGAGGCAACCTCAACGCTCAAATTTATGCTGAAACGATTGTATCAGACGTCATCGTTCCTCTACAAGTGCAAATCGGTCCCTTATTTCAGTTAATGCATGATAATGCACGACCGCACACCGCAAGAGTTGTAAGACAGACTCTCGCCGCAGCTAACATCAATGTCCTGCCCTGGCCTGCTCAGTCGCCAGACTTGAACCCGATTGAGCATGCATGGGATATACTACAGAGAAGAGCTCTGCCGAATATGGAGGCTATCCAGTCGCAAGAAGACCTTTTTTTGTTGTTGCAACGAACATGGGCGGCCATTCCACAGCGTGATTTGGATGAACTCATTTTGAGTATGCCAAACCGATGTTCTTGTGTTGTTAGTGTTCGCGGTAGAAACACGGATTATTAATTGTTTAAGTTACCCAATAAAATTTTAGAGAAAACTGTTATTTCAGTCTTTTTTTCGAACTTTTGTGTTAGTGGTTCAAATGTCAAATATCCCTTTATTAGGAAAATGGCAAATTTCTTTATTAATGCAAAGGTGACTTGGTTTATCGTTACTGTGACAAACGAAAACACTTTATTTGATGAATCCTTAAAGAAAATTTTAATTAATATCAATCAGGAGAAAAGTTATTGCAAAAATATATGTTGATCCCTAGACACTTTTGATGTGTGTATTTGGCACAAAAATGTCCCACCAGCAATGCGAACTCGTCTCCAAAACATCAGGATAAGACCACCAGGTACAAAAGGAGATGCAGCTAAGAACGCTAAGGATCTGCTTTCCTCTTTCCAACTGTTTTTCACTCAAGATATTTTGGACATAAAATAAAAGACAATTAATAAAATAAAATAAATAAAATCTATTTATTTCGGGCAACATATATTGTTAGTGTACAACTTAAAAACTATGTTAGTATTAAATAAAAAATAAAAAAAGAACTTAATTAAGGTATTTGCCTCCCTCTGGGGCACCAGGCACCCGCACTTGTGCTTGAACCCAATGCCGCAGAAGGGGGCTGTCCAGCTTGTTGCTGAGCACGTTCAGAATGGTGTTGGCGCTCCCACGTGTACGAAACATCAGCGACGCGATACGGCGCCGCAGCACAGTGTGAAAGCCGTCTGTGTGCGCGTGCGCAAACATCGCAGACGCACTACAGTAACGTGGGAGCCCCACCAGCACCCTGAACGCATTATTATATTGTACTCGGAGAGCGTTGATGGCCCGCTGCGTGTAGGCGACCCACAGATTGCAGGTGTAGAGACATTGGCAGAATGCTTTAAACAAAGTAATTTTTACCTCAAGACTACACCTAGCAAATCTGCAATCCAACATGTTACAGCGGACCGCCATCGCTCTCCTTTCCCTTTCTATATCCCCGTCATCTTTCAGTTCCTCGTTCACAACATGGCCGAGGTATTTCAATTCATTGACTCTTCGAAGCGCGACACCATTAAGCAGCACAGGTGCCACACCCTCCAGTTTTCGACTCCTGGCTTGGAAAACCAGGAGCTCGCTTTTCTGGGCATATTGTACAGGAGACCGTGTACCCTCGCGTACTCCTCACACACACCTATCAGCCCTCTGAGCGCGGCTATTGATGGGCTGAGCAACACCATATCGTCTGCATAACTGATACTATTGATACTATGTCCATCAATTGAGCATCCGACTCCAGTGTCACTCAGCTCACCAATCAGCCCGTTTACATACAAGCTGAAGAGCGAAGGAGATGTCAATCCCCCCTGCCTCACTCCGCATTCCAGCCCGTACTCGTCAGAGAGTTCCCCAAGCCATTTGACCCGGTTAGTCTGATGGCCGTACCAATATTTAAAAATATTGATGACATCACCAGGCACACCTGTGCTCTTCAATTTATGCCAGAGAATATCATACCTAACTAGGTCAAAAGCCTTGGAGAGATCAAGGAAGGCTGCATAAACAGGCGTGCTCCTGTCAGTGTAATACCTGACAGTCTGCTTGAGAGACATAACCGCACATTCTGTCGAAAGTCCAGGTCTAAAACCGAACTGTGCGTCATTTAAGTTCAGGTGTTCTTTAAGTTGTCTCTCAAGCAGAGCATCAAGCACCTTAGCTGCGGTTGTAGCTAATGACATCGGGCGGTAGTTGCACTTATCGGAACTATCTCCGGTCTTATTTTTAATTATAGGCACTACCACCGTCTTCATCAGCTCATTTGGCAGGTAGGAATGCCTAATACACAAAGTAAATAAAAGTCCCAGGAGCCTTGGAAGGTGCGGCCCCGCATGCTGAAAATGTTCGATGCTCAGGCTATCGTGCCCGGGGGACTTCCCTCGTGTCATGCCTTTTATTATTAGCGCAACTTGCTTTGCTGTGACACGTTCAGAAACCCCCGACACGACAACCTCCACATCCCTGATCTGCTCACCCTTCAGTGGAGACTCCACTTGAAAGTGACCCTTAAATAAGTTGGCAATGTCCTTCGGTTCACAGATACCGTTGATACTCACAGGGATACTGGGTTTAGGGTTTGTTTCGTTTGTTGCCAAAATCCTTTAAAATCCTTATTTTTATGTATTGTAGGCTGTAGCTAATATATTCATCAATTAATCAGAGTAGAAGCACTTTTGGGCACTACAACACAAGAAACCCAAGTGTCCCAACACGATTTAACTCTAAAGATAGGACGTGTTGGTCGATGTGCACTGTGCCAGAGAGCCCGAAATCGGTCGACAAAAACGTGGTGCAATTCTTGCAACAAATGGATTTGTACCCGATCACCAAGTAGTAGTGTGTCCCGAATATCACGAAAATAATGAAATTGATGACTAAATTTGATTGTAAGTAATAAAAAGATATGTTGATCTCAGAAGTGCCATTTTCGTTTCTTTTTTATAGATATTTACAAATCTAAGATATCAAAGTTGATATTTAAATTTTTTTATAATTTATGTAACATGTAAGAATACTACAACTAAGAATAATAAATAATTTTTCAATTCCACTTGTTATTTCATTCTGATTATAAGAAATTTGCAATATATAGACATTTTAAAATGGCCTACTATAGTAGGCCACGCGTGTATTCATGTAAAAAAAAGGGGCGCGTGTACTCTAGTGTTAAAGCGATAACAGAAACAGTTCTTGTGGTAATAAAATCATTCCAGATTTCCCAATCGTAAAAATTATTATTTCAAAACTGTGTCCCGGGTAACATATCATATGTAACTTGTACGTCTGTATGTGTGTATACCTTGTGCATGGTTCACAATGTGGGATAAATATCTACAACTGCGCGAAAACAAAAAGGTGGACGATCTACCAGTTATACAACCCCAGCCGATCGGTTCTTCCAGAGAGTCTTATATACTACTTTTCATGAATATACCTCACCATCATTCTGGTTATAGTGGGAAGATGTAGACATACTTAAATATCCATTCAATACAGGGACATTTCGAACGCACGACATCCAGCATTCAGAAAGAATTATGACGTCACTATCAAATTGTAATCTCTGCAGAGATTACAATTTATCAAATTATCAAAGTTAGCATTGAGACAAGAAATGTTTTGCTACAAGATATCTAAAAAGCAGTTAAGTGCCTTCAGATAAGACGCGCAACATTTAGATTCACAGCTGATCGTGTCGGTATACAATATGTTAAGAAAACCCTGTCCGACCCGTAAGGATAGTAAAGGTTAGGTAAACACATGACCAAATAGCATATGAAATTTTACATAATAACATAGCAACAATTGAATTTTGAAATAATCTTTTTTTCCCGCGAATTAATTCCATCTTCCCCAAAATTTGGTAATTTTTAAAAAGTGACAACATTATTTTTGACGGTATAATTCTGAGCGAATAGCGATGCAACCGCGTGCCGCGTGCCCTGCCCCTCTTCGCCCGCGCCTGGATGGCCTACCGCACATGTTTTAAGTTACCTCTTTTTGCGAAATAATATTTATTTTTTTAGGAGGATTTTTTTTAATGTTCAGCCCGGCTTTGTAGGCATTAGTAGAATCAGTTATCGATACCTCAAAATACCTTCACGGATCGGACAGGGTTTTCTTTACATACTGTATAAAAATTTTCGATCTCATCTAATACATCTTTATCGAATTTAAAATATTAATTTTCACAATGGTATACGACATTATTGCGTAACGTTTGTTTGTAAATATTGTCAAACAGCTGAGCTATGTGATGAATTTTAATAAAGTTATTTTAGGGTAATCAATTGCGTAAAGTTTTTTAATAACAAAATATTATGATAAGTGAGGTAGTTAAATCCGCTGGTCAAGGTTGCGGGTTGGTTACAAAAGAAACCGTGGCCCTGGCCTAGAAGCAAGTGAAGGAACAAGGGTGGGTTTTAGTCAGTAAAAGTCTGACACGCCCTTCTGCTCCACCCAGAGCGGTACAGATCATTTTATGATTTCCCAGGCCTATAAAAAAACCGGCCAAGTGCGTGTCGGATTCACGCACAAAGAGTTCCATACCATTGATTTATGAAATTAAAGGATTTAAGTTATTTGTATTTAAGACTAGCTTTCCGCCCGTGGCTTCGCCCGCGTGGAAGTCGGTTATATCGCGGTTTTTAGATTTCCCTTGGGAATATCAAAATTTTCCGGGATAAAAGGTAGCCTATGTTCTTTCTTAGGGTCTAAAGATTGTCTGTGCCAAATGTCATCAAAATCGGTTGAGAGGTTTAAGCGCGAAAGCGTAACAGACAGACAGAGTTACTTTCGCATTTTATAATACACACATCAAAAAGTCTAGGATCAAGCATTTTTATGCGGATTTCTTGAGATTGAGATGTAGCTTTGTAATAAATTTATGATTTTATAAATTTATATGGATCCTTTGGTGCATTTCATAATTTGAATCAGGAACTGTGAATCAAATTCGAGTAAAAGATGAAAATCAGCTGTCAATATTTTCCTATAAAAACATACAACGCATTGAAGACATTATTAGTGCTACTGTTTCCTACTACTGATTAAAACCAACGTTATTATGGAGCGGCGACGTCATTTAAGCAGGGAAGAAATGCTCAGAGCCGTGGAATGATAGAAGCTGGTTCCCGGCAACGTACTGTGGCTTTAGCTCTGAATACAAGTCAGAGTGTTATCAGTCGACTTTGGACACGTTACCGAAGCACTGGTACCGTGGCTGAGCGCCATGGAGGACGGTATCGCTGCACCACACGGAGACAAGACCGATACATTCAAATCTTAACTCGAAGAGCTCCAACAATAACCGCCATGATGTTAGCCGTGAGGCTTCATCACTCTTCAGGGAACTTAATTAGCGACCAAACAGTCAGAAACCGCTTGCATGAAGTGAACCTTCATTCCCGAAGACCGCTACGGGTACCACCTATAGCAATGCACAATCGTAGGATTCGATATCAATGGGCTCTTGAACACAGAAATTGGGCAGAAGAACAATGGCGTTTCGTGTGCTTTTCTGATGAGTCTCGTTTTGGTATGAGACCGGATACAAGACGTATACGACACTGGAGAACCCCTGGACGCCAACAGCGATTAAAAATCCTGCCAGGAAGTCCATCCTTATAGTGGTGGAACCATCATGGTATGGGCGGGTATTTGGATCGGCGGAAGAACTGAGTTGATTTGGATCAGAGGCAACCTCAACGCTCAAATTTATGCTGAAACGATTGTATCAGACGTCATCGTTCCTCTACAAGTGCAAATCGGTCCCTTATTTCAGTTAATGCATGATAATGCACGACCGCACACCGCAAGAGTTGTAAGACAGACTCGCCGCAGCTAACATCAATGTCCTGCCCTGGCCTGCAGTCGCCAGACTTGAACCCGATTGAGCATGCATGGGATATGCTACAGAGAAGAGCTCTGCCGAATATGGAGGGTATCCAGTCGCAAGAAGACCTTTTTTGTTGTTGCAACGAACATGGGCGGCCATTCCACAGCGTGATTTGGATGAACTCATTTTGAGTATGCCAAACCGATGTTCTTGTGTTGTTAGTGTTCGCGGTAGAAACACGGATTATTAATTGTTTTGCTACCCAAAAATTTTAGAGAAACTGTTATTTCAGTCTTTTTTCGAACTTTGTGTTAGTGGTTCAAATGTCAAATATCCCTTTATTAGGAAAATGGCAAATTTCTTTATTAATGCAAAGGTGACTTGGTTTATCGTTACTGTGACAAACGAAAACACTTTATTTGATGAATCCTTAAAGAAAATTTTAATTAATATCAATCAGAGAAAAGTTATTGCAAAAATATATGTTGATCCCTAGACACTTTTGATGTGTGTATTAGTATGGATTACGCGGTAATAATATAATAATAATAATACGCGGTAGAGTCACACAAAGGGCAATGGAAAGAGCTATGCTAGGAGTTTCTCTACGTGATCGAATAAGAAATGAGGAGATCCGCAGAAGAACCAAAGTCACCGACATAGCTCTGCGAGTCGCTAAACTTAAGTGGCAGTGGGCAGGGCACATTGCTCGTAGAACCGATGGCCGATGGGGCAGGAAGGTTCTGGAGTGGCGGCCACGTACTGGAAGACGCAGCGTAGGGAGGCCCCCAACATGCGGGACCGCTGGACCTGGTGAAGGTCGCGGGAAGCCGATGGATGCGTGGGCAGCACAAGACCGGTCATCGTGAAAGCCTGGGGAGGCCTTTGTCCAGCAGTGGACATCTATAGGCTGAAGAAGAAGAAGACACGGTAATAAGCGGTTTACGATTTACAAGGTATTAAAAGAAAACTACTTACTAGATCTCGTTCAAAACAATTTCGTTGGTAGTTTTTATAGTAATGTACATCATATGTTTTTTTTAGATTTTTCATTTTCTTATTTTAGTTAAGGGGGGGGCAATTTTTTCCACTTTGGAAGCGTCTGTCACGCAAACTATTCGGTTTAGAAAAAAAATATTTTAGAAACCTCGATATCATTTTTGAAGACCTATCCATAGATACCCCACACGTATGTGTTTGATGAAAAAAAATTTTTGGACTTTCAGTTCTAAGTATGGGGAGCCCCCAATATTTAATATTATTTTTTTTTTTTACAGAATACATCTGCCCACCAAGTTTCAACAGTATAGCTCTTATAAGAGCTATACTGTTGAAACTTTATATAGTTTCAACAGTATAGCTCTTTATAAGAGCTATACTGTTGAAACTTTAGTTTCGGAAAAAAATGGCTGTGACATACGGACAGACAGACATAACGAATCTATAAGGGTTCCGTTTTTTGACATTTGGTTACGGAACCGTAAAAAAGGTAGTTAAATCCTTTGTTTTATGTAGGTGTGTGATGTAAGTAAACATATTGTAGGTACTTATGTATCAAATATACATAAGTACCTACAATATGTTTACGTGTGTTGTGTAGCTGTAAGTAATTTTGTGTATTTACCGTTATACATGCACATAATAAAAAAAATAGTAATTTTGATTTAAAACTAGCATGTCTAACGATGTAAAACCAAACCCATGACATAAGATAGAGTTAAATTAGTAACTATTTTAGCAAGAATGTGAAAATTTGCTTGGAAAGAATATGGCCTCGTTATGATATTTTCGCAGATATTAAAAAGTTTTTCATAAGTTTTTGATGACTTACAGAACTGAAACGTGGTCGCTCACAATGGGCCTCATATGAAGGCTCAGAGTCAAACAAAGGGCGATGGAAAGAGCTTTGCTTGGAGTTTCTCTGAGTGAAAGAATCAGAAATGAGTAGATCCGCGATCCGCAGATGAACCAAAGTCACCGACATAGCTCTTCGAGTCCTTAAAAGGAAGTGGCAGTGGGCTCGGCACATTGCTCGTAGAATCGATGGCCGATGGGGCAGTAAGGTTCTGGAGTGGCGGCCACGGACCGGAAAACGCAGCGTAGGGAGGCCCCCAACAATGTGGACCCATGACCTAGTGAAGGTCGCGGGAAGCCGATGGATGCGGGCAGCACAAGACCGGTCATCGTGGAAAGCCTTGGGGGAGGCCTTTGTCCAGTGCAGAAAAAATTGTTCTCTTTCTTCTTCTTTAGCCTATAGAGGTCCTATAGGCTAAAGAAGAAGAAGGAAAAGAATTTTTTCAAGTTGCTCCTCTGTTTTAATATGGATAGTAGGCTCCAACTCGGCCTTTTTGGCCAAAATCTTTCCATTTGAGGTCCAACAGTATTTCAGTTTATTGTTTGTATAAACCTTCTTGAGAAAAAAATATGTAATTTTCTTCCATTCACAGTAAGGTATTCGGAGATATACAGGGGGCTGATCCCCCATCTCCTAGATCGGAACTATTCAATTTCACATCCTTTGTCTGGTTATATGTTTTAACCGCCTTTAGCACACTATTTTTCAATGTATTACCACATTCAATAAGAAATATGGTAGTAGGACGGTTGTCCTATTTTCCTTTTAGATGAAGGCATATTTTATGCCTGAATTATACAGACACACGTTGACACACGTTGTTACATTTACATTACACATTATTATTATTTCCTTTATTTTTCTGTACATACATATTATTTTACATTTTTAAATATTTATATAAAAACATAAAAAAACATTTAAAAATATAAAAAATAGTGTTCCACCGATGGCGGGAGCGGGGTCCAAGCTACCGGTGGTTAGGGCTCCAGAGACAGGAACCTCCTCACGATGCGGGACGTATCGAGGAGTACTGCCTTTTGAATCAGGCCGTTGATCCAACTGCCTAACGAGAGCCTCAATAGATGTTGGTCGAGGCTCTTGGCTATCAAACCATTGGCCGATACAACAATCGGTACAATGACAGCCGAGTTCACATTCCACATGTCAACAACCTCGTGCGCCAAGTCGAGATATTTAATTTGTTTCTCTTTCTCAGCTTTCACGAGATTCCCGTCATGTGGAATGGTAACTGGATCTATCACTACTATATCAGGCTTATTTGCAACAATAGTCCTGTCAGTAATGGTAGACCGATCCCAATATAACGTGGTATGGTCATTTTCAAGAACTGGGTAAAGTATTATTATTATTATTACATTTTTTACATTAGCACTAACTGCTTTAAAGAGGTTCCCTAAGTCTGTCAAGGTCACTTTTTGATTCATTTTGTATTCTCGGTAGATTCTTTAATTCCAGAAAATTTATACTTACTGGTAATCCTTTGCATTTCTTTAATTTTATCGTATATACATATAGATTATAGAGGTTTGGTTTTTTGGTTGGTTTGGTATGAGAAGCAGCGTGTAAAGCTCACTCATCTTCCATAGAAAACAGACTAGTAGTCTGGCGGGCCACTTGCCGCCGGTTGATGTCGCGAGCTTGTATATATGCTAGTTGCACGGTAAACTCTGATTGCGAGATGTAGAATTCGTGTGACGTCAGTATGACTTATTGTTCGCATGTGGCGGTTGTAGGCACCGCTACACAAACTAAGTTTTTCAAATTATTTAATCGGTGGTAGCCCATTACATCGGCTACCAGCAGAAGTTACTATCCACCAGCCAAAGTCTTGCCGCCAAGCGATTCGTCGTGTTCCGACATGATATCTGGTGAAGCCGTACCGAGGACGGATCTGAGCGGTTGTATTGTGATGTGTGCCGAGTACGATGCACCAAATGTTGTAGTGTCGGGAGTTTGGTCGCAGAGGGTCTCCAGATCATCTGCCTCTGGCGTAGCATCGTTGGTCGTGTTGTTAGGTTAAACCTCGCTCAACAGCCGTCTTACTTCCTAATCACTCAGTTATTTTTGAGTGAATAGGCTCTTAATAAACTAGCGTGCTTTACCATCAACGATTGCATCACTGTTTACCATCAGGCGGGATGGCAGTCAAGCACTATTTTATATAATTAAAAAAACCGGTTAGGCCGAAGCCGACCCAACATAGCGGGAAAAGGTGGGCAGATGATATGCGTTTGAAAATGAGGAGTTTTATCACTGTACCTTGAGTCCACAATAACCTACTTTTACCGAGCCCTACCTCAATTACAAACGATTCTTTACTAAGTAACAAATACAGATAAAGTTCAATGACAATCCGTACGTAACGTCAACGAGTGTGGAAAGATATCAGTGACAATAATGAAGTTCTCAAATAAAGTAATTAACTCATAGAATATTGTTCTCACGGTACAGTTACCTAGTAGTGATGTGTGAAATGTGGCGAAACATAACCAGCTTATTGTAGTAGGTATAAACTTGGTACATACATGACATTATGACTGTATCCCCAAAGATGTCAATCTAAACCAAACTTTTTACGACAGAGCGCAATGTAAAGCACGCAAAAATTAAGCTTTTTAGGGGCTTGCAAATGGTACAGGACATTTTGCCAAATTACCTATATCACAGTATCTTCAAATTACTGTTTTCGTGAAATAGAATACAACCGTTTTTTTTTTTTTTAAGTTTAGCCCGGCTTTGTATGCATTAGTAGAATCAGTTATCGATACCTAACAATACCTTCACGGGTCGGACAGGGTTTTCTTTACATATTGTATATTAGTATAGATAAATGCGGGAGTGTGTGAGTATGGATGGATGTTTTTTTAATATGGTAAACTAGTCATCATCATCATCATCCCAGCGTAAATCCCAGTCGCATCCGAAGCCTTTTCAGCTTTGGAGTCTGGGGTCCGCTTTACCAGTCTAACTGCTGATTTTGGCTAAACTTCGATATTTTCCTTGAAGCGACTGCCGTCTGACCTCCACAACCCGAAGGCGATATCGAAGCATTGCAGTTAGACCAATTGTTAGACTTTTGAGGGATCCAACAACCCGTAACGACTGCCACTAGATGTTCGTATGGCAACCGGGACCAACGGCTTAACGTGCTTTCCGAGGCCCGACCAGACCAGTGCAAATATTCATATTCATGCATACAAATACTTGCACTGTGCGGGGATCGAACCCGCGCCTCCTTGCGCAACGGCCGCGTTCACTACCGCTGCGCCACGGAGGCTGTCCTTTTGTTTGTGTTAAAAGAAACGGGCAAGGTTCTCAAGTGGACAATTATACATATATTTTATGTTTGTATACCACTCATAAAATTTTAAACAGCCACACGATTTCGATAGGTATATAATTATATTTTAAATTCACAGTATTGGTTACATCATCAATATTGTATTAAAAATCCATACTAATATTATAAATGCGAAAGTAACTCTGTCTGTCTGTCTGTCTGTCTGTCTGTCTGTCTGTTACGCTTTCCCGCTTAAACCTCTCAACCGATTTTGATGAAATTTGGCACAGACATTCTTTAGACTCTGAGAAAGAACATAGGCTACCTTTTATCCCGGAAAAATTTGATGTTCCCGAGGGAAATTGAAAGCGCGATATAACCGACCTCCACGCGGGCGAAGCCGCGGGCGGAAAGCTAGTAATATAATATACGAATCATTTAAAAACAAACCTAAACAAATTGTCCTAGCTCTTGACGACCACTGAATTTAGCCCTTTGTCCTTTTCATCAGCTACGCACTCCACAGAATTATGTTGTCAGGCATTAGTATGGAAACATAATTCTACACTTGTCGGCAAAAGCCGGCCATTAATTATGAAATAACCACATGTTTGAGGTGGCCAGGGGGTCAGAGACTGTTCCCGGGTGTGAACTTTGGATTCAATAAAGACCTCGACTTAATTACGTAGTACTTACTCCCGACTTAAATGTTTGATTGAGGTGACCGTTGAAAGTAATGGATAGCCACGTTATACACTCATAGATTTTTAAAATTATATAAACTAGTGCTAGTATTTGATTTGGTCTGATGGTACCTAAGCAGCGATCGACAAACTTCGACATTTTCTCCACAATACGAAGGGGACATCGAAGCATTACAGTTAGACCTATTGTTGGACTTTTGAGGGCTCCAACAACCCGTAACGACTGCCACTAGATGTTCGTATGGCAACCGGGACCAACGGCTTAACGTGCTTACCGAAAAATATTTGCACTATGCGGGGATCGAACCCGCGCCATCTTGCGCAGCGGCCGCGTCCGCTACCGCTACGCCACGGAGGCTGTCAGCTGTCAAGCAGCGATGCAACCGTTGATGTTAAAGCGCACTAGTCTATTATGTGCCCATTCACTCTAGCCTTCTTCTTCAGCCTCTAGATGTCCACTGCTGGACAAAGGCCTCTCCCAAGGCTTTCCACGATGACCGGTCTTGTGCTGCCCGCATCCATTGGCTTCCCGCTACCTCTAACTCTAGCCTTAAAGATACTTAAATTATAATGCTACGGGAAAGCTGCTACAGTTAAATAGTGATGTCAAGAACGTAAGAACGAAATCTTGCCGTATGACCGGTATAGCGGTTATGATAAAGAACGTTTTAAATATGTTGGTGTAACTAGGAATTGAATACACAAATAAATTTGCCGTGTTGTAATCATTTCAAACGAATTACAGAGGGATCATTTTAGGTATACAACAACAACAACATCACACTAACACACCACATACATTCCACTCGACTACACGCACACCACAGTATACCTACTCAACCTATTGCTCCATTTTTTTTTGTTGTTTTTTCCGGGGTGGCAATACTCATAGGATGTCCGCCGCCCTGGGGTGGGCGAAGGGGTCAGTCAGACTTTTACTGACTAAAACCACCCCGGTGTCTCTTCTATAACGTGCGCGCGTGGGGCCGCGGGAGTCTGAATTTTTCCACGGCCCCACACCATCGTGCTGGCCCGGTATGTCTGGGCCTCGTCTCCTGCACGGGGTAGTGGGGTGTTAGACTACCCCGTGCATTGCCTTAGACGCGCGTGCCGACACTCGCGCGCGCCTCCGCCTCTGGGTCCATCGGGGGCAACTTCCCCATGTCCCTCACCCCTGGATCCATTCATAGGAGGCGGAAGAGGACGTTATCCGCCCCTCCTCGGCGCCCGGTGCGTATTCTGCGGCCCGGGAAGGGAGTCAAGATCTCCCTCTCCAACCCATTGCTCCACGACTTAACCGCACGTACCAGATCGTACTCGAGTTTTCAATTCTAGTGAAAACAGCAATCGCTTCTAAGGAGCATCTAATTCGTAGTAATTGCAGCAGTTGCAACGTTTTCGGCAGCCTCCATGGCGTAGCGGTAGCGAATGCGGCCGTTGCTCAAGCAGGCGCGGGTTCGATCCCCGCGCACTGCAAATATTTGTATGCATAAATATGAATATTTGCACTGGTCTGGTCGTGTCTCGGAAAGCACGTTAAGCCGTTGGTCCCGGTTGCCATATGAATATCTAATGGCAGTCGTACGGGTTGTTGGAGCCCTCAAAAGTTCAACAATTGGTCTAACTGCAATGCTTCGATATCGCCTTCGGGTTGTGAAGGTCAGACGGCAGTCGCTTTACGGAAAATATCGAAGTGTAGCCAAAATCAGCAGTTAGACTGGTAAAGCGGACCCCAGACTCCAAAGCTGAAAAAGCTTCGGATACGACTGGGATTGGCGCTGAGATGATGATGATGATTCTGCAGTTGCAATGTTTGTGCAATTTTGAAACGGGTTGACGCAGCGTGGGTAGGCCCCGACAAGGTGGACCGACGACCTGGTGAAGGTTGCTGGAAATCGCGGGATGCAGGAAGCGCAGGATCGATCGTCATGGAGATCCTTGGGGGAGGCCTATGTCTAGCTATGTTTAGCTTGGTGTATCTAGTTGGTCAGAAATACATTATGTACCTACTTATATTTTCTGGACGATCTTGTAGCTCTATGATATATACGTGAAGGTGACGTTTTGTATTATTATAAAGCTTGAATTGTTCTCCCTCGCAGTTATGCACGGTCTATTCCTGAGCGGCGTCATGAAAAGTAACGTTATGTTTATCTCAAACGAACATTTACATCAATCAACTTCAAGGCATCATATCAATTTACATAACGTAGGTAGAAAAACTCTCCTTAGCGCGAAGAAAATTTTATTATTTGAAAATGTATGACTTTTATATTGCTTCACAAATGTTTGAATGTCGACGTTCTGCTTGCCGTTTTTTGGATTCGCGTGGAAATCCTATGGACTTCCTCCATTTTGAGGTTGACAGAAGGCTATGCTGGACTCTTACGGGCCAAAACTAGAAAACGTACTTAGTTAAGAGTGGACTCTAGTGCCGAGTAATTTGAGAAATAGGCATTTGAAGAAACTATTGCCATCGCGCCGCTATCAACCTTCAAATCAAATCAAATCAAAATCGTTTATTTCAAATTAACCATCACTTGGTACTTTTGAATAGTCAAAGTCGGTCAGTTCAAGAAAAGTGAAGCTAAATTGCACGTTCCAAAGCGTAGATCTCTATGGAGAAGAACGTGCAAGAAACTCCATGGACACTCTTTTAAAATCATAATATATGGCTTCCCTCGTAAAGTGCGAAAGGGACAGTTGTAACTCAGGCTGATTTTACCAACAAAAACGTTGACCAAAAGATATTTCGTATTCCTTTTTCTTTTTTTAAATTATTATAAACTAGTGCTTGACTGCAATCCCGCCTGATGGTAAGCAGTGATGCAATCGTTGATGGTAAAGCGCACTAGTTTATTAAGCCTATTCACTTAAAAACTTAGGAATAGGAAGGAAGACGGCAGTTGAGCGAGGTGATGCAATGTTAAACCCAACAACACGACCAACGATGCTGCGCCAGAGGGAGATTGATCTGGAGACTCTCCACGACCAAACTTCCAACACAACAACATTTGGCGCATCGTACTCGGCACACATCGCAACACAACTGCTCAGACCCGTCACCAGACATTCCGCTGTTTTCTTTTTCAAAACACGACAGATCTCAATTATTTTTATATCGAAATTTGGAGGATGAGTATACCTATGCCTTTATTATTTTCTTATTTGTCAAAAACTTATCACATTTGTGTAATAGTCGTCTGAACATCGAGGTATAAATGGGTTATTTTTCCGGATTTTGAAATATCATATTTCTTTTACTAATTATGTTTTCAAAAAAATCTAATAATAGGTGCACGTATAATCAAGGTGTGAAATTGTAGAAAAAAATGATTTGCTTTAGAGCAATGATTTTCTTAAGCTTATTAAGATTTTTTTTTTTATGTTTTTAGAAGCGTTATCCACGAAGAAAACAGCGGAATACGTTTCTATAGAGAAAACGCTACTAGAGTCCCTCTTAAGAGACAGTTAATACAAAAAAAACAACCGACTTCCAAAAACCACTACAAAGTGAAAAATAACTAATTTCGGAAATCGGTGTCTTTGGTTTTGTATATTCATTTTTGACACCGACTTCCTAAATTAGTTATTTTTCACTTTGTAGTGGTTTTTGGAAGTGGGTTGTTTTTTTGTAAAAAAAGTTTTTATTTTACACTTTTTAGTTGTTAAAAGTGCTATGTATTCAGTTGCATCCGGTCAGACTGGAAGCTGACGCAAATATAGTTGGGAAACGACGTAATTTTGTTTACTTTAATTTTTACCCGTAAGTATTCCCTCAGCTGCCTATGGTCTTCATCATCACATTTACTGCAGACCATTATTTTAACCCAATAGGTGCAAAGGTCTCATCAATATAAATGAATTGAGTCCAAATACAAGGTAGCTACTGTAAATCGTTTAGGAGTTCCCTGAACTGACCTTTGTCATCATCATCAGCTCCCTAATGATAGTCACCACCCATCTAGGTGTAAGGTTCTTGTCAATACAAATTATTCAAGCACAAACACAAGGTAGCTGCTGTGAATTGTTGAGGAGTTCCTTCGACTGTCTCCCGGCTCCATCATCAAATCTACTCCAGACCTTTATTAAATTGTAGTGCTTTAAAATACTTAATGAAAATGCTAAGAAATGCACTAATCGCCCCTGCAATTTTTGAAAGTTTCCCTTGTTTTCTCTGGTCTTCCACCATCAAACCCTGATATCCTTATCATGGGACCACCTTGGGAACGTCTTCTTTCCAACAGAAAAAGAATTATCAAAATCGGTTCATAAACGACGAAGTTATGCGCGAACAAATATAAAAAAAAAAGCATATATACGGTCGAATTGAGTAACCTCCTCCTTTTTGAAGTTTGTTAAAAACAACGTAAACATTGTTAATTCTACAATAAAGGCGAAAC
Organism: Sesamia nonagrioides; assembly: GCA_017933935.1. Taxonomy (NCBI): domain Eukaryota; kingdom Metazoa; phylum Arthropoda; class Insecta; order Lepidoptera; family Noctuidae; genus Sesamia; species Sesamia nonagrioides. Next base: position 74,634 of record JADWQK010000128.1, read on the forward strand.
CATCTCTTCGATTTTAATTATACCTACACCGCGGTAAAACGCAACGTATAATGTAGGCACTCGAACCCGAGTTGTCCTGTCTTAGTGACGGGCCCCTGTCCTTTAATTCCTTTAATTAAGGACAGGTAAATACCCTATTAGGGCCGGTCTCAATTACATTTATAGTGACCTGCCTACTTTAACCAAAACGTGGCCGTTACATTTTAGCCGGTCATTTTTTTAATTAACCGCAAGAAGTGCGACTAAGTCGGGGTAGTCGATCAACATTAATTATCTGTTTAAGGAAAACGTTTTTATATAGGGACCTTTTTAATCTGTGGCGACAAGATACCGCCAAAGCGGCCATAGAGAAGACTAATTTAGAAAGTTTTGATGATTCTATAAACTAATTCTTTTATAACAAGTTCGTAAACCACACAACAATTGATTAATGTACAATCATAAACTAGTGCGCTTTACCATCAACGATTGCGTCACTGCTTACCATCAGGCAGGATTGCGGTCAAGCGCTGGTTTATAATTTGTAAAAAAAAAAAAATCATCATCATCATCATCATTGCAGCCGAAAGAGGTTCAATGGTGGACATAGGCCTCCACCAGGGATCTCCACGACCACCGGTCCTACGGTTCCCGCATCCAGCGGTTTCCTGCAACTTTCACCAGGTCGTCGGTCTACCTTGTCGGGGGCCTACCCACGCTGCATTTTCCGGTGCGTGGTCGCCTCCTAAAAATCCGTCGGCAATATCGGGCACTGGTCCTACGGGCAATGTGCCCGGCGCACAATGAACAATACACGATCATAATAAACATTTATCAACCTATTCAGATAAACCACATGTGCCCAATAGTCGTGGATGCATCATATCAGGATAAATCTTATCTCACGAAAAAACACCATGAAACATAAGAATAATGACTTATAAAAATCATGTAAATCCAGATGTAGTACCCCAACACAACATGTCATAACACACCCGACCCCCCACACACCGCCTGACACCTCCAACACCCCCACACCCTGTTTACTGACGAGTGCGAATCTCAAACGATATATCTGTTGCCATTTTATTATTATTAAACGCGAATCGCAAGTGATATCAGGATATATTAAAATAAATTGTCGGAACAACCTGTATCATTTCGTCAGAAATTATTTCGCATGTTTGAAATAAGGATAAAATCCATACTAATATTATAAACGTGAAAGTATCTCTGTCTGTCTGTCTGTCCAGCTTTCACGCCAAACCTATTGAACCGATTGTAATGAAATTTGGTACATAGATAGTCTAGAGCCTGAGAAAGGACATAGGCTATATAACATCCCGCTATGAGCAATAGGAGCAGAGCAGTAGCAAAAAATGTTGCGACAACGGGAGTGAAAGCGGGCTCTTTTCTCTATTGCTCCCATTATTTTAACAGGCGCTTATTTTATTTCAAATAAGCTTCTGTAAACTGAAGTCTACGCGGACGAAGTCGCGGGCAACAACTAAAATAATAATAAAAGATTGCGTTCCGCTCAGGAAATTTGCGAAAAAATGTGAGAAAATACAAAAAGATTGGGCTCGTCCGGGATTTGAACCCGGGACCTCTCGCACCCTAAGCGAAAATCATACCCCTAGACCAACGAGCCAGCTGACTGAATAGCCGAAATAGCCATTCTAATACATTGACTGTTAAGATTTGTGTCACCTTTCACTGCAGACAATGTAGGCCACACCTCACACACTTATCATAAGTTTTATTACCATGTTGATCAGAATGAGAACTGCTATTACAAAGTCATTGAATTAGTGTTCATTCACATTATGATTGACAACATTGCAAAAATTATTAAAAGTTACCTACCCGCATTATGTAATAATTATTGTAATTCGTTATTTCGTTTATTTCTGTGTTACAATCATAGAAATAATATTATAATCTGTGTCTAAAATAAAATGTGATAAGTTTTGCTGTAGCTTTAGGTATGATCTATTTTGATAACTTAGCCGATTTTTTTTTATCCGTAGGTAACCATTTTTTTTTAAATTATAAACTAGTGCTTGACTGCAATCCCGCCTGATCGGGAGTTTGGTCGTGGTTAATGGCAAACAACTAGTTTATTAACGCCTATTCGTTTGGTCGTGTTGGTGAGTGAATATGAATTGCATGGCTCGCTCATCTGATGATGCAAGATTACCCCACAACACGACAAACGATGCTGCGCCATAGATTGATCTGGAGTGATCCAACTCCCGACACAACAACATTTGGCGCGTTACACATCGCAACACAACTGCTCGTCCCAGACCCGTCCTCCATACGGCTTCACTATACATCATGGCCGAACACGACGAATCGTTTGGCGGCAGACAAAATCTTGCCGCCAAACGATTACCAATTCTAAGTACCTAGTACAAAATGTGTCTTATGATAATTATGACTTGCTTTTCCTATTTTCCATCTGTCCTTTGTAATAATTCTGTCATTAACACCTCTGAAGGCTGATCCTTTAACAGATTTTATGTCCCGGATCCCACTTTCCATCTACCAGCGACTTACTAATCCAAGCAATATTTTTGATCACCGATAACCTCAGGAGCAATAACTTGCGCAGGTAATCGTTATCGCTATTATTGAGCAACAGATAAGATGATACGTAATTCAGACGCTGCCTATTACCGGCAGGCCCATTTCCTTTAAGACCGAAGCCACATTACCGTGCGACAATAGGTTTGATAGCGAGATACGATGAGATTAGGCGTGACTATAACATGTGTCAGGGACGGCGGTATCCAGCCGCGAAGGTGATAAACACAAGCAGGGTAATTGCGTAACAAACTGTAATAATTTATTACATTAAAGGCAAGTGGACTGTATAGTATACAATATGTAAAGAAAACCCTGTCCGATCCGTGAAGGTATTGTTAGGAATCGATAACTGATTCTACTAATGCCGACAAAGCCGGACTAAAGTTTAAAAAAAATGCCCCTAAAAAAATAAATATTACTTTGCAAAAAGAGGTAACTTAATACATGTGCGGTAGGACACACTTACGCGGGCGACGGGGGGCAGGGCACGCGATGCGAGCTCGAATCGCATAAGCGTACCGTCTAAATGGTATTGTCACTTTTTTTTTAAATTAGCAAATTTTCGGGAAGTTGGAATTAATTCGCGGGAAAAAAAGAATATTTTAAAATTCATTAGTATTGTTACTGTGATGATTACGTAAAATTTTTTAGTATATTTGGTCATGTGTTTACCTAACCTTTATTATCCTTGTGGGACGGACAGGGTTTTCTTTACATATTGTATATTTTTGAAAATAATCTTTATCAAGTAATTAAAGTTGTAAATATAATTTTAATGTCTATGAGTTTAAGGGACGTTTGCGCGCGGTCGTGTCGGACGATGCAATGCTGCTTGTGTGGCCGGTCTCGTAGTCGACGCCGCCGCGCTGTCTGCGTCATCGAAGTGTGTGTGAACAAGTAGCAATGGGTTTCATTTTGACAATTCAACAACATTCATTGCGTTATTTCCTTTGTTGAGCAGACACATTTTACAAACATATAGAGCAATGGATTAGCAATATGCTTCAAATGCTGACTGCATGGTTAGTGAAGTGGTTAAGCTGACTCGACTGGGTTCGTTTCCCTCACGGAACAAATATTAGTATGGTCTACAAGTTGTTGTTCCGGGAGGGTAATTGCGTAACACACTATCAGTAGCAATTATTTTTTTCATTTTGACAGTTCAACAACTTTAATTGCCTTATTTAGGTTGTTGAGCAAACAAATATTCCTGACATATGGAGCAATGATTTAGCAATTGCCTTCGAAATTATTTCAATTGATAATAAGTATGTTACGCAATTAGGGTGCTGGTGAAATATACTTAGCTGTAATATTTTTTAGATATTTTGGTAATCTTGTTGAGTTGATAACTTGGATTACCATATTGGATAGTATTTATTATAATTCCGGGTTAAAGAGCACTATGATCCGGACGAAGCGTTTCTCTTCCTCTTTTATACCGCGTACATCTAGGGACTGGAATTATTTGCCAGCGACGGTTTTCTCGTCGAATTACAATTTGAGTATCTTCAAGGCTAGAATGAATAGGTTCTTAATAAACTAGCGCGCTTTACCATCAACGATTGCATCACTGGATTGCGGTGAAGCACCAGTTAATAATAAAAACAAGGGTTTTGAGTATGAATGGCAATTGTTATAAAAGTAGGGGAAGACCGAAGAAACGATGGACGGTTTGCTATTAAACGGCTATTTTGAGCTGACCTGCTAATAAAAATATTTGCCATTGTATGTATTAAAGGCGTTACAGGTCATATTTGTTCATCATTGGCAAGACTGAACTAATTTATTTTTAGGGTTCCGTACCTCAAAAGGAAAAAACGGAACCCTTATAGGATCACTTTGTTGTCCGTCTGTCTGTCTGTCTGTCTGTCTGTCTGTCTGTCTGTCTGTCTGTCACCACCCTTTATCTCAAGAACGCGTGGACGTATCAAGCTGAAATTCATATGAAATACTCGGGTCTATTGTCCTTTTAAGCTGTGAAAATATCAAACTTCTAAGCCAAGCCAATCAAAAGATACAGCTGATTATGTCGATATTTTCAACAAATTTTCGACACTCGCAAAGGAATCAAAACCTACAGGATACTTCCCGTGAACTTAGAATCTTGAAAATTGGCATGAAGCATTGTCATATAATGTAAATATAGGAAAAATTGCGAAAATCACATTTTTTTAGTTATATAATATAATAAACATATTTTAATAAAATGGAACTTACTACCTTATTTCTCACGAACGAATAAAGTTATCAAATTGAAATTTATACCAAATACCTAGGTCTATTGTCCCTTTAAGCTGTGAAAATATCAAACTTCTAAGCCAAGCCAATCAAAAGATACAGCCGATATGTCGATATTTTCAACAAACTTTCGACACTCGCAAAGGAATCAAAACCTACAGGATACTTCCCGTAAACTCAGAATCTTGAAATTTGGCATGAAGGATTGTCATATAATGCAAATATAGGGAAAATTGCGAAAATCACATTTTTTCAGTTATATAATATAATAAACATATTTTAATAAAATGGAACTTACTACCTTATTTCTCACGAACAAATAAAGTTATCAAATTGAAATTTATACCAAATACCTAGGTCTATTGTTCCTTTAAGCTGTGAAAATATCAAACTTCTAAGCCAAGCCAATCAAAAGATACAGCCGATATGTCGATATTTTCAACAAATTTTCGACACTCGCAAAGGAATCAAAACCTACAGGATACTTCCTGTAAACTCAGAATCTTGAAATTTGGCATGAAGGATTGTCATATAATGCAAATATAGGAAAAATTGCGAAAATCACATTTATTTAGTTATATAATATAATAAACATATTTTAATAAAATAAATCTTACTACCTTATTTCTCACGAACTAATAAAGGTATCAAAGTGAAATTTATACCAAATATCTAGGTCTATTGTCCCTTTAAGCAGTGAAAAAATCAAACTTCTACGTTAAAGCGATCGAAAGATACAGCAGTTTATACCGACACCTTAGACGAATTTCCGTCACACGCTAGGAAATCAAAACCTACAAGCAAAGACATTAAAATTATATTTACAATAGATAGGACATCACGAACAAAATCGTAAGCCAATACTTTTATCGACTTGGTTAAAAGGCGCTCAGTCTAGTCTGCGCGTCAGGACGTAATTTGTGTCCACCAAGAATAAACATTTTCTAAGGAAATATGCCATGTTGCGCTTTGTGTTACTGTACATCTCGTTATAGTAAAACGACTGGACCTAACTTCGGAATGTTTTTCTATGAATTATTTATATTTCGTCTGCAATTCAAATTTAAAAAAAATCTTAGTTCTAGAAAATTTTTCATTATTGTAATAAGCGCCCTCTATTGTTGAGTAGTTTTACTATTTTCTTGTAGAGATGTAGTAATGTTGTTTATCGATTTAGTTATCGATAATACTTATTAAGATGAATACATTTTGTTGTATTTTATTGACATTTAAAATATAGCTAAATAAACAAGTTAATTAAGTTTCAAGTTTATTTATTATTAACTCTATTTAAACATAATCATATCATATTAATAAACAAAATTGAATGAACAATTACTGTTCATTTATCTAGGTTTTTGTTATTTTTGGTTTCCGAATAAAAATAATGTCGTAGGGAAAAGTGGATACGATTTGTCCAGATAGACCGTAGAGAAGTAAAGTAAGTAAAGTATTAGTAAAGTAAGTAAAGTATTTATTTCTTTGCAAACATGGGTATAGCACACAGGTGATTTTTTTCAAATAGTTCGCCATATTTTACCGTCACATGGGCATGCAAATGTTCATAATTCAAAATTTAAGAGAGAATGAACAAAAACCAAAAATAATAATAAAAAAAAAAAACAAAAACAGGGTTACAATAACTATGTCAGAAAGTGGAAACAGTACGTCAATCAAACAAGTGAATCATCATTAAGAAAATCGTCAATTGTATAATAAGTCTTCATAATTAAAATGTCATTTAGCGCTTTTTTAAATTTTACTATTGTCAAATTTTTTATAACATTTGGAACCCTATTATATATTCGTGGGGCAACACCAAAAAAACTTTTTCGTATTAGTGCGGTTTTACATTTCACTTGGCACAGTTGATCAACGTATTGAGTCCGTATTGGATTTCTTTTGACCTCTGATATTTTTTTAAACAAATGTGGGTTACATTTCACAAATAATGCCGTTTCTAATATATATAAACAAGGCATAGTTAAAATTTTTAATGACTGAAAATAGGTAACACAGCTATCTGTCGTCTTAAGGCCACACATTGACCTGATGCATCGCTTCTGCAACCTAAACACCAGTGCCACATCAGTAGAATGTCCCCAGAAAATAATGCCATAACGCAAGACAGACGCAACCAATCCATGGTATGCAGTTAAAAGTGCCTGACTGTTAACGTACTTTGAAAGTTGAAAAAGAGCATATGCGGATTTGCTGAGTTTCTTACACAGTTTTTCAACATACGGCTTCCAGGTGAGTTGGCTATCTATAGTGATACCTAAGAACTTAGCCATATTAGCTTCCTCAATATCAGAGCCTTTATAAGAAATGCTAACGTTAGGGTTTCCTTGCCTTTGATAAAAATGCATCACTTTTGTTTTGCACAGGTTTATAACCAAATTATTATTATCTAGCCAATTTATAATGTCACTTAAGCAAGTATTAATGTCATTCCTATAGTTACTTGGATTTGTACATTTTATTATTGCTGTACTGTCATCTGCAAATAGAACCATTTTGTTAGTCGTTGCTTTCGGGAGATCGTTAATGTATATTAAAAAAAGTAAAGGACCCAGTACACTACCTTGTGGGACGCCATACATTACATTTCTTTGTTTTGATACATAAAAGGTTTCTAATTTAGTTTTAGGACATATCCTAGAAATTTCCGTATGTTGTAGCCTATTGCTCAGATAAGATTCTATTAACTTTAAGATGTTTCCTCTTACACCATAACTATTTAATTTGCACAACAAAATCTTATGATCTACGTAGTCAAAAGCTTTAGTCATGTCAGTATAAATTGCACAGACTGGATTTCTCATGTCTACTGACGGCATGATGTTAGCTAGCAAGTCAAAAAGTGCCATATTAATCGTAGTGTTCTTACGAAAACCCTTTTGTTCAGTGCAAAATAATTTATACTTTTCGAAATAGCCATATAAAGAGTTATAGATTACTTTCTCGAAAATTTTTGAGATAATTGGAATTTTTGCTATAGGTCTATAGTTTTTTAGATTTGTTTTGTCATCTTTTTTATACAGAGGCTTTATTATTACTTTTTTGAGTTTGTTTGGGAAGATGCCATCAGCTATGCATAAGTTAATAATATGAACTAATGGAGCTGCCACTAATTCTTTAGTAAACTTTAATACTTTTGTGGACACTCCATCATATCCTACAGTATTAGTATTTTTAAGATTGTAAATTATTTGTATTATATCATCAATTGTCACAGGTCACAGAAGAAATGTGGCTTCCGTCTCATGCGTCGAAATTATGCTCAATGCATTTTAAAAGAGAAGTTATCTACTTTGGAAAGACTCGTCGATCAAATTTAAAAAAAAAAAATCGGTACCTTGTATTAGAAATGAAATAGTAAGTTATTAATTTCAGTACTTTTCTACTTAACCGTAAAAATTGGAATAAAATTTACGGTTAAGTGGAAAAGTAGGTACATAGATTACATAACTTATTTATAATGAAATATATTCATAAAATATGTAGGTACGTATATGTAGTACAATGATTGCGAGCTACTTTGTGATTTTGAGGATTCCGTAGTAAAACGAACCCTATTCATGAGACTTCTCTGTTCGTCTGTCCGTCTGTCACCAGGCTGTATCTCATAAACCGTAATAGCGAGACAGTTGTAATTTCCAGAGATTGTGTTAGTATTTCTGTTGCCGCTATAACAACAAGTACTAAGAATAAAAATAATAAAATATTTAAAAGGGCTCCCATACAACAAACGTGAATTTTTGCCGTTTTTGCTCCATATTAATAACGGAAACAGATAGACGCTTAAAATGTTCACAGAATATTTGGTTATATATTCAAATTACAAATAAATAATTAAAATAAAATAAATACTGAAGGCGGGCTCCCATACAATAACCGTGATTTTTTTGCCGTTTTTAAAGATAATGGCGTACGAATCTTGTAAAGGTCTTGCTCCAGCAGACTACCATTTTTGTCGTGATTTGGACAATTATCTACGTGACAAGAAGTTTTCTTCCCAGGAGGCAGTTCTGCTTTCACACAGTTTGTGCAGTCTAGATCCTCAGAGTTCTATCACAAAGGCATAAACGACCTTCCTATATATTGATTATAAATGAATTATTTAAAAATTAAAAAAATAGCAATTATTTAGATTTTCAGTACTAATCGGCAATTTTAAACTTTAACGCCTATTATATTAAAAGAATTATATAAATAAGAAACTTGTAAACTTGAAATTACCCATAATTATTCTGCTTCCTAATTTTTTGTTTCAAGCTATCATAATGCGAAAAAACATCGTCGTAGTAACTTCTTTGAATATTATCGATAACTTTATATCGAAATGATACAAACCCTACCACAGTTTTTTGCATTGCCATTTAAAAATATTTGCAAACAAACGTGTAAAAAGAATAATTTTGCTAAAAACGAAATGCAAACGAAAATTGCAAAACAAAATGCGCTTTAAGGCCTAAAAGGTCTATTACACTCAAAAATCCGAATAAACTAAGCGTTACAATAATTCGTAAGCATAAAACGTCTAAAATGCCAATAGACGGTGTCACGGTAAATGAATAGTAGCGAATTAAATTCTAAAACAGTTTTTGTTTGTACAAGACAAGTTTCACTTAATTTATTTACTTTTCAATATTTATTTACCCGATTTGAACTATACTAGGGTATTAAATCGGATCTGGCAACATAGACCACACTGGCCACCTACCGGGCAATAGCTGAATATATTTTATATAAACTTATTTCATTTTTACTATTTGATGTCTCCAATTGTCGATCTAATTTTGCTATATTGTACTAGATGGCGGAACTGAGCCATGGGATCACAGTTTTTCTATGCCATTTTGACACATGCCCTCTCTATACAATATGTAAAGAAAACCCTGTCCGATCCGTGAAGGTATTGTTAGGTATCGATAACAGATTCTACTAATGCCCACAAAGATAGGCTAAACTTAAAAAAAAAAATCCCCCTAAAAAAATAAATATTATTTCGCAAAAAGAGGTAACTTAATACATGTGCGGTAAGCAACACCTTTCCGCGGGCGGCGGGGGGCAGGGCACGCGGCACCTGTGACGTGGTCGCGGCGCTATTCGCTTATAATAATAGCGATGTTGTCACTTTTTTAAAAATTACCAAATTTCGGGGAAATTAGAATTAATTCCCGGGAAAAAAGGATTATTTCAAAATTCATTAGTATTGTTACTATGATGATTACGTAAAATTTTATATTATATTTGGTCAAGTGTTTACCTAAACTTTATTACCCTTATGGGTCGGACAGGGTTTTTTTTACATATTGTATATCTTAAATCTCTTTACCTACAAGGTACTTCCCGTGAACTCAGAATCTTGAAATTCGGCACGAAGCAACGTTATATTATAGTACAGACAGATAAAGGAAAAATTGTGAAAATGATAAATTTGAAGTTACATAAAATATTAAAATATTATTTTTGCTTACATGACATGAAATATTTTTTTAATAATTATAAACTTACTACCTACCCTTTTTCACATGAACGCGTAGAGATATTAAAGTTGAAATTCATATCAAACACTTCTTAAATCTAATTGCCTCTAAACTGTGAAAAATTCTAAATCAATGCTAGTATTATAAATGCGAAAATAACTCTGTCTGTCTGTTACGCTTTCCCGCCTAAACCTCTCAACCGATTTTGATGAAGTTTGGCACAGACAATCTTTAGACCCTGAGAAAGAACATAGGCTACCTTTTATCCCGGAAAAATTTGATGTTCCCGAGGGGAATTTAAACAGCGCGATATAACCGAACTCCACGCGGGCGAAGCCGCTGGCGGAAAGCTAGTACGTCATAAATTGTAAACCGCTACGTTTGTACGGCGGAACCCTCGGTGTGCGAGTCCGACTCGCATTTGGCCGGTTTTTTTTTCTGTCCTTTTCTCATTGAATGAGATGCACTGATTTTTTTTTTATATATTATCTACATATTTAAAAGTAGTGACCCAGCGCCGTAATCAATTAAATGAAACCATTCACCATAGACCCAACACTAGTGACAATACAGCAGAGCAGACTTTCCATCAAATGTATCATAGCAGCCAATCTCCTTACATACAAAGAACAATTTCTCCCAGTATGCCCTACTAACTGCGCTCTGATTGTAATGCCGATGGTGGTAAATAAACAATGTTCTTCAATCAATGGATTGTGTACACGGGTACCTATTAGGTCGTCATTTGTTCTCGTGTACCTTTTATACAAGTTTATGTAGATTCATTTGTAGCTATACCTACAAACGTCACAAATAAACAACGCGTCACACTGACGTCATACGAAGTCTACATCTCGCAATCAGAGTTTACCGTGCAACTAGCATACATGCTACTTCCCAATATCAAGTATTCGCAAGTACCCGAGAGACACAACACCCGTCTGGTCGGAGGATCCTCCCTTTTCTATGGAGGATGAGAACTTTACACCTTGGTCCTCATAGCACTAAACTTTTAATTATAGGTACTTGCAAAGAAGTCCACTAATAGTTATTTTTCATGAGATAGTAGCAATTGAACAGTAACCTTATTGTAACGACAATAAAGATCATTGTGATTTTGACGGACTTGGGAATGGCAGATGTTAACCCAATAGCAACCTTAATACCACGACAAAAAAGATTATTACAATTTTATCGTGATGCAAGGTTGTGGAACGGGAAGGTGATGGAACGGTCTGTAGGTGCACATTTTTTAGACCTAAGTCTTAAGACCTGCCTTGTTCGTCTAGTGTAGGACTTATTATTTATTACTTAGACTATTTATTCGTCATTAAGCATGTGCTACATATATGCAGATAAAATTGGAAATAATTTATGAAAAAAAAATAATTAAAAAACACTATTGAAAATAAAAAAAAACAAACACAAAGACGTCATTGCTCCCTATTTGATAGCGCAGCATTCAGCTAAATATTGATTGTACGGTTAGCGCAGTGGTTACTTATTGACTGCTGCGCTGCGTGTCGCGGGTTCGCCTACAAGTAGTTGTCCCGGGTCTGCCTGTTTGTGTATGTGAGTTTTTATGTTTGTAAACGAAAAGAAAACGTTGCCCCACACAAGGAATTTCTCCTGTAAAAGTTTACAGATATTTTTGTAATCGTGTTGAGTTGATATTGGAACACGCTTCATTTAGCTACCTGTGCTTATTCGGACACAGTGAAACGTCAAGAAAACATTAGAATAGGTGGGCAAGTGCCCCTTTTCTTGCTTGAAGTTTTTGTGGCCCTTGCTGTGTTACTATGGAACTCCATCATATTGTTATTGTGTCCAAACCACTTAATTATGATGAATGAGAGAGTGCACACAAATTTGTAAGACCAAATTATTATCCACTCAACTTCAGCTCAGTTCTTGACTGAACTTTGGAAGTTTTGCAATTGGACTTCAATTGGTCAGTGAACGTGGGATATACGAGACAGTTTTACTAAATACTGCGGCGTGTGACGGACATTAGATAACTAATTTGTGGCTGGGAAATAAACTTAGGTAATAAGTAACATTACGTGGCTGTCTTTAGCTTGAAGTCTACCTGTCACACGTAATGTGTAAAAGGCCAGTGAAGAATTGAATATATGGCAAATTAATTTAAATTGTCTTACTTATATTACGCTTGGTAGATTGAATGAGGTATTTAACGAGAATGAATAATGATTGATAAATGATTGAAGTGTATTTAAATAAATATTTAGGCACTTTAGAAAATTTTACATATTATAATATCAAAATCAATCAAAATCAGAAGTCATTTATTCAAATTAGGCTGAGAATCAGCACTTTTGAATGTCAATAAAACACAAGACAGTTCCCCAAAACGCCCGCCCTTCGCCACTTCAAACTCCCCAGCAGCACAACTGTCTTCATTTAAAAAAAAACACACGACTTTATTCAATACTATGTATAAAGAAAGAACGTAAGAAAACACAACAACAATGAAATTATTAACCGTATGCCATCTAGCTACGCCAAAATACCAGCAAAACAAGAACAAAAAAGAAAATATAAGAAAAATATTATTACCTAAATAAAAATCCCTAGTATAAAAGGGCGTGACAGCTCACATATTTATGTATTGTGAAAAAGTAAATTATATGAACTCATATAACGTGTCAGTAAGCTAATTCTGGAGAAACAACACAAACATTTATCATCATCATCAACCTTTTATCGTCCCACTGCTGGGTACAAGGTCCCCTCTCATACAGAGAAGGATTGAGCGTAATCACCACGCTTGCTCAATGCGGGTTGCCGATTTCAGACTTATGAAGTCTAGGATTCCTCAAGATGTTTTCCTTCACCTTCAGTCATTGGTGTCCAAGATATAATTAGAAAGTACATATAACTTTAGAAAAGTTACATTGGTACTTGCCTGACCTGGATTCGAACCCGCACACTCATACTTGAGAGGCTGGTGTTTTAACCACTAGGCCACCACGACTCACTAGGCCACCACGACACAAACATTGCCTTGAGTTAATCGGAGCGACCAGCTATTCATATACAGTCCGAGGAATTTGGAAAATAGGTATTTGAAGAAACTATTGCTGTCGGTCGTGCTGCTTCCAACCTCTCCCTGTAAATTGCGAAAAGGACAGTTGCAGCTCTGACTGATTTTACCTACAAAAACGTTGACCAAGAAACATTTCGTATTCCGCTCTTTTCTTTTTCAAAACACGACGGATCTCAATTATTTTTATATCAAAATTTAGAGGAAAAGTATACCTATGTTTCTAATATTTTCTTTTTTGTCAAAAACTTATCACTATTGTCTATTGTCTAATAGTCATTTGAACTTCACGGTAAAAATGGGTTATTTTTCGTGATTTTGAAGTATCATATTTCTTTTATTAATTAAGTTTCGGAAAAAACCAATAGATAGGGGCACGCCGCACGTGTCTTCACATACCGAGACCTCCGTACCTCGGATTTTTGTTGTCATTGGTGCCCAGTTCTTTGACAGCCGTTACGGGCAGTCAGAAGTCGGAAAGTCTGACCACCAGTCCTTAGGAAGACGTATGGTACCTATTTGTTTGTTTTACTCAGTAATTGGGTTTTGGAGGTCAGATACACAGTCGCTCCACGTAAAATATTGATAAGTATTCAGCTGAATCCAGTTAGATTGGAAGCTGACTCCAATATATTTCGGTAAAGACCAGGCAGGTGTGATGTTACACATTATATACAATTTAAAGTCCAGATTATTTTTCCATCCATTTAATTCCATTCAATTTTTCTCGGTAGTAGGCCATAACATCGGCTGCCGGCTGAAGATATCACCCACTAGACAAAGTCTTGCTGCCAAGCGATTCGTCGTGTTTCGGCATGATGTCTGATGAAGCCGTACGGAGGACGGGTATGAACAGTTGTGTTGCGATATGTGCTGGATACGATGCCAAATGTTGTTGTGTCGGGGTTAGGTCGTGGAGGGTCTCCGGATCGATCTCCCTCTTCCAACATCGTTGGCCGTGTTGGGTTTAACATTGTATCACCTCGCTCAACTACCGTCTTCCTTCCTGTTTTTTTTGAGTGAATAGGCTCTTAATAAACTAGCGCGCTTTACCATCGACGATTGCATCACTGCTTACCATCAGGCATCAGGCGGGATTGCGGTCAAGCACTAGCTTATAATTTATAAAAAAAAAAATATCGTAGAAAACTTCTTTAATTTTAAGAATACTGTTAATTAATAGGGGTTCGGGTTCTCGAGTAACGCCCACGCACTGGAAGACGCAGCGTGGGTAGGCCCTCGACAAGCTGGACCGACGACCTGGTAAAGGTCGCGGGAAACCGCTGGATGCGGGAAGCGCACGTCCGGTCATCGTGGCCATCCTTGGGAAGGCCTATGACCAGCAGTAGACGTCTGTCAGCTGAAATGATGATGATGATGATTAAGTATAGTACTAATAATTGTTACGAAACTGATAATAAGTTGAATAAATCTATACTTAATATATAAAGCTGAAGAGTTTGTTTGTATGTTTGTTTGTTTGTTCGCGCTAATCTCGGGAACTACAAGCCCGATTGGAAAAAATATTTTTGCGTTAGATAGCCCATTAATCCAGGAAGGCTTTAGGCTACATAACATCACGCTGCGACCAATAGGAGCTGATCATAACTAATTCCACGCGAACGAAGTCGCTGGCGGCCGCTAGTGTTGAATAATGGTTAAAGAATATACGAGTATCATTTTTTAGATAAGCACAGTCGCATGCAATGGATATGGTAAGCAAAGAACCGGAGAAAGTTCTTCTTTAACCAATCAACAAAAAAATCAACCAAAGATCTGAAAAAATTGACTGAGACAGACAATTTTTATAGAAGAAAAGTAACTGTTTTGTCTTCTCCACAAGTAGCGTTACGGAACTATGTATTTGATTGATTGAGTATTGCTGCTTGTATCCAAAGAAGTGAGCGACGGTGGCCATTATGCATTGTCATTTTAATGGGGAAGAAAACGCAAAGCTATTTGCAGATGTCGCTGATGGCGTTTGACTCATAACAATTAGCTGTCAGTCGTATCACGTTTTATGTTGAGTTTATTTTTTGTGTTTGACGAGTTTTTTTAGGTAAAGCAGAGCAATGTATTGTACATGGACTGTTTCAAGTTAAAAAAGGAGTTAAAAGTCTAGAGGAGCTTCAGTAAAAGGACGAAAAGCTGATCTAATTACCAGGCAAATAACAATGCCCAGACTTTAAACTGAATGCAGACTTTAATAGTGTTATAGGTTACATTAATTTTGTATTAGGTTTAATGTTTCTTTAGTTATATTTAAGTAAATATTAATGTACTTATTATTGCCACATTAACTTAAAAATATTATCCAGACTTGAATCGTATGACCGAAATTTTTACTTCTTTACTTCCTCAAGAACAAGAAATTCAAGAGAAAACATTGATTTACCGCCCCCAGATAGCTATAGAGACATCAACATAATCTTTACTGAAATCTATTTATATATTCTGTTCTAAATTGAAATGCATAGGTATCTTTAGGGAAAGAGTGATTTCCATTATTATTGCAACAAATTGCTACACAACGCGGCATATTTTTTATAAACAACGTGAACTCGAACAAATTACAATGGGTTTTGACAGTTTATTTGGGTCAAACGATAGCAGCGCCTCTAGTGGCGAGATTTGTCAGTTTTCTTCCCCATTGAGACCACATTTTCTTTATTACGTTTTTTAACATTATAATCGTTGGATCATTTTATTGAACTTAATTTGTGGTGTTTGTTTGTGAACTTGATTTGTTTGTTCCAATGTAATGGAACACCTTGGGGTAGGCCTTTGTCCAGCAGTGGACCTCTTTTATGCTGAAGAAGAATAAGAATTTGTGATTAACAATGAGGCAACAATACCATAAAGTCTGTGTTGAATCGTTGATACCTTCGGCCCGCACGTGTACTTCATTATCAAAGGGCTTTAATTACCTATTCTATACCAAATACGCTATTTGTTATGTTCAAAAAATACTGCTAACAATTTTTGTAAAATAATATTCTGCATTTTTTTATTGCATTTCAAGAGACTAACTGATTGGAATAATCGCTCCTCTATTATTTTAATATATTTAACGGCGCGTGACTGGTTATTTTGAATATTGTGATCCGTTTTTTGTCAGTATCAATAGTCCGTAAATTACTCTACTATTTTTGAAGTCGATTAATCGACTATTATATTATATTAATCGCTTTGTATAATATACTGGCTTCATAAGTCACAATACGGTAGCTATGTACACAATTCTCTTTTAGAAGCGACTAAATTAAATTGCTGAGTAGGTTGGCGACTGCAGTCTAATCTGCTCGGCGACCGCAGTCCTTATGGTGCCTTAGGGAGCAGCCGCTGCAGTGGTTCACGTTAAACTGAAGTGTTCACTATTAGGCTTATATTTATGAGCCACGAAATGAAAAGCTGAGAAATAATGCTCCGAGTTATGTTATAAAGCTTAGATTTGTTTTTAAAGCAAAAAGTTTGCTGCAGCTTAGCACAAAATTACCCAAAAAATTCAAAGCACAAAAATAATAAGTAATTTGTTTTTTAATAAACTAGCAAATCTGTACCAAGACTGCATAAATAAATTATTTATTTATTTTGACCTAATTTTATGCGCGACAAATATTTGAAAGAAAGAAAGTTGTTTCTTCAATTAAGAACAGTTTTACATTTTCGTAACGTTCGTACGACCAAGATGGACTGATGAGGTGGTGAAGATCGCGGGAAACCCATGGATGCGGACAGCACCAGACCGGTCATTGCGGACAGCCTTGGGCATGGCCTTTCTCCAGCAGTAGCATTGGCTGAGAAGAGGAAGTATAGATATAGCGAGTTCTAGGTTCTCTTTAGGCAGAACTGCGGGTCAGGTCCTTATCTCTGTCTTTGATAAAGCTAAGGATAAAATAAAATGAAAAGTGAATAGTTTCATTTATATTATCTGCTGTGGTTTCGTGTGGCTTGACGCATTAGATCTTGGACTAGCTCTTTGACTTTTGACGTACGGTTGGCAGAAAAATATAATTTGTAAATTTATATTTAGGTGATTTTTTCTACCATAATAGCTCGAAATAATTTGGCTAAACTTTTTACGATACGATAATTATGAACTACTCGAGAACGTATCTCGAGTAGTTTTTTGCAATAAAAACTACTCGAACAATCAGGTTGCAGATCCATTTGCATTCAAGGCAGACATGCAAGCACGATCAGTAGGTAGTTCTAATGAAAATCACGAAAGACTAATAAGAAAACTTGGACTAATTGCAGGGCCCTGCTTAGAATGCTATATATTTTTAGTTCCATTAGAACAGTGTTTTTCAACGTGTGAGTCAGGACCCCCTAGGTGGAAAATGGCCACTAAGCCCGATAAAAGTGGTCGTCGTTTTTTTTTTAATTATAGGAGGTTCCAAATGGAATCAAACATTTCAAAGCCGAATGTCATACTGAAATTCCAAATTAGAAGCAATAGGAAGAAGGGGGTCGCGAAATATATTTTGATACTAAGGGAGTCGTTCCATAAAAAGGTTGAATAGCACTGCATTAGAAGGTAGCAAAGCTCCGTATTTCCTCAGCACTTTCTATTTGTCTCACGATTCCAATTCTGCATGGCAATGTATCTAAAGTTGTTGAAGTATGTTAATTAGTATCGGGCTTTTTCATTAACTGGGGCTGAATCCTGTGCCGCCCGAGCTATTTAAAAAAAAAGAAAAACATAAATCACCTGGCCCGAACCTCCTTATCTTTTTCCTTGCCTTTTAAAATAGAGGGTATTGTTTAAAGCATTCCTTATTTAGGTAAAGATTTTAATTCGGTGATAGTGTTTTGAATATTTATTTTTTAGAGATCTTTAAAAAAAATCTCGTTAAGTAGGTACCTAACCTTTTTGTGGATTTATGGGAGGTATTAAAAAGCACAATTTTTTAAATTAATTCTACCCTATTTTAGTTTTAAGATGACTCCGAGTGATAACTGGACAAACACTTTTTTTTTATAAATTATAAGCTAGTCATCATCATCAACCTTTTTATCGTCCCACTGCTGGGCACAAGTCTCCTCTCATACAGAGAAAGAGTAGCAAGTATAGCAAGTATAAGCTAGTGCTTGACCGCAATCCCGCCTGATGGTAAGCAGTGATGCAATCGTTGATGGTAAAGCGCGCTAGTTTATCAAGAGCCTATTCACTCTAGCCTTAAAGTCGCAAGTCAGTTGAAAATAAAATAGGTTTCCTTTTCTTCCAACGCTACAGCACAGTTCGTGGCATTTCTTGCAGGCACACTCTCACTATGTCATACAGTGTCGTGACGTAACAGATGATAAATGACGGCCGTGATTGATGTTCAAGTACGTATCACTGATAATGTCGCACTGTGATATCGGATGAAAATGTGAGAGAATTAATAGATCCACTAGGGCTCCTTAGGTTAATAGATATAGGAAGTAAATAAACTCATCTGTTGAGAAAAACTACTCATTTTGAGTTACATTTTTTCTGTATAACAATTGACTTTTTAAAGAAAGATAGTAAAGCATACTTTTATTTGCGGTAAACAATATGCAAGACACACGATGTAAGGATGACGAGGGCATGAAAAAAAAATGGGGGGGGGGACAGGGATTTGGTGGCATGGAGCAAAAAGCAGGCTTGCAAGTTCGCATGTTACACCAACGAGGTGAAAATAAATACTTTATAAGGCATTCTGCTCGAATGGTCTGTGAGTGAGACATACACATCATACAATAAGAATCAATTTGCTTCAGCAAACGAAAGCATACTTGCTGCATGGTCTGTGAAGCAGCATCCTACTTGCTAGTGCTACCCGTTTTTATTATATTTCCCAAAATCAGTGGGCAACCATAGGCATAAGTTCTTCCTCCTCAAATCGTTCTCCTCATTACTGAGGGTCGTGATGTCTCTGTGGAATTATTTTCTCCTCTACAATAGTTACCATCTGTTACGATCCCTGTCCGCAGCTCCGACTCATGCAAGCCGCTGTCGAGAGATGAACGAATTTGGTCAGTCTACGTTATTGGACTGCGACCTCTAGACCGTCGTCCATCCACCTTTCCAGTAACCATCAGAAGTTCGAAGTTGTCTCCATCCTTTCTGGCAATATGACCAAAATATTCTGTCGTCCTCCGTGGCGCAGCGGTCAACACGCCTACCTGCGACGTGGAGGCCCCGGGTTCGATCCCCGACCAGGTCATGATGGAAAAGGATCTTTTCCTGATTGGCCTGGGTCTTGGATGTTTATCTATATATGTATCTATTATAAAATATAGTACCTATCGTTGAGTTAGTATCCCATAGCACAAGTCTCGAACTTACTTTGGGGCTAGCTCAATCTGTGTGATTTGTCCGTATATATTTATTCTAAAAATTTTCGAAGGCAGACAGAGGAGAGTCTTATTGTGACACCCATGATCAGTTGGTAGCTGTAGATAGTAACATAATTTTGAGTACAATAATAATTAGTGAGCAACAAATTGTTAGATTGATGACTGACTGAAAAGTTTGTTATTTTATTTTGAGATTTTAATTATGAAAGACATATGGAGATTCTCTGAAATAAATAAATAAAATAAATGACCCATAGTTACATACCTACTTACGCAACCAGTGGGGTAATTGCGTAGCACACACTAACAGTAGCAACGGATTCCAGATTGACAGTTCAACAACATACATTGCGTTATTTACGGTATTGAGTAGATACTTTTATCGAACATATGAAGCATTGGATTAGCAATATCCTCCAAAGTAATTCAGGTTCAGACTGATAGTGCTTTACGCAATTAGGGTGCTGGATCAAAACGAACGAGTTAAATTGTACGTTCCCAATATAAAAAGATACTAAAATGCAATTACCTTTCGGCAAACAAAACAAACGAAGGGAACCCTTCCGCAAACATCCAGTCTTGTCCTTGTAAGCTAAGTTCAAAAAGAAAGAAGAAATAAACAAGAAAGCATCGCCGGCTACAATTAATTCGGTCCTGAAGTAATTAAAGCTAAGCTAAATTGCCATATTTTTTAACTCACACATTTTTTGCGTCGACACTGAAATTTCCTCTCGCTTAATTTATGCTAATGTAGAGGCGAGAGGGCAGTGAGGATCCGGAGGGGCGGGTTCCCGATAGACGCTAAAAGTAGGACAGTTCAGATAATAAGTGTGTTAATGTTATGCTTTTAGGAGAGGTGTCAGTTAGGGCGAGCTGCTTGGACCTCATAAAACTGACCACCTGCTCTGTACCTAAAAAACTAACGAGTCTAATACGAGGCCGAATAATTTATCACCAAT
The DNA here is from genome assembly GCA_017933935.1 of Sesamia nonagrioides. Classification (NCBI taxonomy): domain Eukaryota; kingdom Metazoa; phylum Arthropoda; class Insecta; order Lepidoptera; family Noctuidae; genus Sesamia; species Sesamia nonagrioides. The sequence continues at coordinate 95,291 of JADWQK010000128.1, forward strand.
GTATGTACCTAACAATATTTTTAATACTTAACTATCCTCTCCTTTTCGTTTTCACCGTCCTTCACTGGCAAAGGCCACCATCCTTCAGGTGGCTAAGTACTTTTTATCTACGAAAACTTTAAATAAATAAAGATAGAAGTCGGTAAATAACAACAAATTTCGACCACTACTGGTTGTTATTTTCCATCATATGTCTTAAAATTATGGTGATTGTGGCAGCACCTCAGTGTTAATATTTTAGCTGCCTTCATGCAGTAGAATAAAGACAGATCAGCATCTTCATTGCGTAACATAATGTTACTGTCAATTTGAATCATTTGGAAGCATATTGCTAATGCATTGCATATTACATACAATATGTAAAGAAAACCCTGTCCGACCCGTAAGGATAATAAAGGTTAAGTAAACACATGACCAAATAAAATATTAAATTTTAGATAATCATCATAGTAACAATACTAATGAATTTTAAAATAATCTTTTTTTGTCGTGAATTAATTCCAACTTCCCCAAAATTTGGTAATTTTTAAAAAGTGACAACACCATTTGTTACGGAGCGAATAGCGATGCGACTGGATGTATGCCTAACGTGTTGTCTACCGCACATGCATTAAGTGACCTGGCTTTTTCGAAATAATATAATTTTTTTTTTAAGTTTAGACCGGCTTTGTAGGCATTATTATAATCAGTTATCGATACCTAATAATACCTTCACGGATCGGACAGGGTTTTCTTTACATATTGTATATCTAAGCATTCGTAAGTTAAAATACTAGTAAATTTTAGCCATTTGTTTTTGGTCTACGGAACCCACGCCTCTTTGTTGTATTAAGCTCAAGACGACGAAGAAAAAACGAAAACTAAGTTGAACTCAGTTAACATTTAAAACTGCTTTTCCGACGAAACATCGTCGAGGACATCGCTTCCTTCGAATATATTTCACGATGTTTAGTTTTTTAATGAATACTTGTAAGTTTTATGAGTAATGAAAGACGTGTAAGTAGGTATAATAGTTAATCCATAAACGTTGCTTAAAGTGAAGAGATGTCTTAACGTCAAAAATGTATGGTTATACAGTCGTAATACTACGTTTATACATAGGTAGACCGGCATAGATGTCACGTCGATATTATTTCTATTGTTAATTACAACTCCATACGGATGTTAGTATAAGCGCCTGCCATAGAAATTGCCGCAACAGCATTCACCACAGAATATTGATACCATAATTAAGTTAGGCTTTATTATAACTAAGTAAAGCATTATAAATGTGTAGTTTAGAAATGAAGATGTTATATTAAGTAACTGAATAAACTTAATTAAATAAATCTTAAACTTTAGAAAATGTATTGATAACAACTAAATCGATATTTTTGTGTTTATCTTTAGTGACTTAAGAAATATTTTTTTGGTATTATTGTTAATAAAATCTTATTTAGCCTCTACGTTTTTTCAAAATGTAAAAAATTAATAAAATAAAGTATTTCGTATTATGTAAAATTTATGGCTCATTCAAATACTGCATCAACAATATTGAATTACATACTTTCAGGTAAGTAAATAATACTATTTTATTTTCACTTTAATGTTTTACCATTTTATACCTTTTTACAATCAGATAAACTGCCTAAATGAAACTTTTAACATACCAAACAAAATACAAGTACATACGTTGAACTTTTACACAAACCCTTTCGCACAATTTTTTTATAAAAAAATCGTTTATTCGCCAAAAATAATTCATGTTACAAAATCAGCCAAGTAAAGGCGACAACTTGTGAAGTATTAATACAATAGTGCCAATTATCTAAATTGGACCATTTGACATTATGATAAGGTGCATATTGCAATAATTATGGAACCACGGTGCTCATGTCGGAAGTAATGTTGTGAAAAGCAGCGATTTTGATTTAGTTGAACAAGATGTCAAATTGTCTCTTTTAACTGGGCAAACACAAACAACAATTGGTAGAGTTTTGACGGGAAAGTTAAGATGAATCATGTGCATTTTTCATTGGACTTTTAAAATTATTTATAGTGTCGTTTACTGAATAAAAGCGCGTGATTTATGTAGTAAATAGTTTCAGTAAATAATTCATAAACGAAATGAAATGAAATCGTTTATTAAGCAAGTAGCATCACTGATCACTTTTACACGTCATATGTTTTTTTTTTTAACTAGATGAAGCCGGCATTTCCTAACTGACTACCTCTGAGAAGAAATAGCCGAAACAAACTCAGGGATCATCGTCTTTTTTCAAGTCCAGACATTAAAAATGAAAATGTTTACAATAGTTTACCTTATAATTACGCATATTGCTTAATAACAATGCTTAACAGAGCGAGCAGCTCAGTCCCAAGCTTAGCAAAGAACATTGAAATATCGCACCACCACTAGCCGGTGGTGTGGCCACTAGGCCACATCATGACTTCGCCTCAATCCTCCAACATATACGGTTCACGCGGCCGTATTTTTCAACTGTCATTGGCGAAATCCGACATTATTGTGAAAGAAAATTTTCATAGAATTTCTATAATTTGTTACACGTGTTATTGGCAAAATTGTGGTATCTATTCCAGAGGCCATTGATCAAGAGTTGAGGTTGAATCTCACCTTAAAAAAAGAAGAAGAAGAACAAACAACAATTTAGATCTTATAGATAAATGCGTAAAAACGTACACTGCGGGAAACAAATGCGTTACCTAATATAGACATAATTAAGTATGTTATTTTTCAGCAACTACAAATCTTGCCAAAACGTAAAATGTTTACTTTAATGCATATTTTTTTTTAGCTTTTTCCTGAATGGCAAAAACATCAGTAATTTTCTTCATTTGCAGCACCACCATTTTTCCCATTTAACGCTCCATTTTATCAATCACGGCACACTGACAGCCCGCAATTGTGGACGTAATAAATAACGAGAGATGCAGTGCAAAATTAGCTTTGCGCGAGATCTTGTTGTCAGCACTGGTTTGTTTTAAGAATACAACGGCGCTGGGCTGGGTAAGAGCACTCTGGAATCAAGAAAACCCTCATACTTTTCCAGTTGAAGATCGTGGTAACACCGCTAATAATTGGGTTTCTTTGTTGCTCCCTTGTAATGGTGCAGCGTTTGTTTCATTTAAGATGGAATGAAATTTTCTTGTAATTGTCTTGTTTTCTTTAATTTGATCTGCGATGCGATTTATATTTTAAGCATTTCAAGAATTATGAAATTTTTTGGTTTTAAGCCGCGTGTATCAAATTGCTATTTGATTTTTTTATTAAATTAAAAGTAATTGTAGAAAATAAATTACTACTACTTAAATTGGAACAAAGTGTTATGTTAGCATGGACTTTACTAGGTTTTGATATATTATATTGACGAAAGCAGCATCAGACTCCTTCAGTGTACATGCGCAAAATGAAGTCTGGCTGCAAAACGTGTTGTGCTTGATATTTTTCAGACGAACTTTTCAAGTGCCTTCCAATTGCTCTTACGTGTGTTCACCGAGCAATTTATCAGAGCCAACATTACGGTTTCAGCCTTACCTTAATAGCCCCAAGAAGTGGTCTAAACGACGGGCTAGCTTTAGACGGTAGCTCAAAGGTCTTGGGTAATACTTGGCAATGGAGCCAAGAGCAATTTCTAGTCGATTGAACGTTCCATTGGGAATATAGACTACGATCGGGATCACTTTCATTCTTTGCTGAACGTCGTTGCGTCGTTAGAAGTTGATTTTTATAGTGAATTGTGCAGCCGATGTTATTGTGGCAAGGTTCCTGCTGTGCAGTTGAGAATTGGTTTGAATGTGTGGGCTTAAATTTGGAAGGCACAGAAATGCAGTGTCTTTTGTAAATTTGTAGTACAGTAAAGAGTCTGAACGCTACCATACATAATTGTTAAATGATAAAGGAGAATGTTTGTGAGAGTGTACGTTTGTCACTTCTTCACGCTCAAATGGCAGGACAATATTGATGAAATTTGGCACAGAGATAGTTTACAACCAGGGTTAACAGGATTCTACGTGTCAACTTTGTAGGCCAATAATTCTCACGACATCAAACCTTAGGCAGGTGAACCCGCCGGTATAGTTCTAAATAAAAATTAGGTGCCTATACAAGGATGTCCCGTTTCTCTTGGTCGAGATTTTCATAAGTTGATCAAGACAAGCAATTAAAATACTAGTATTAGCAGTTTGACTGCAAATAATTTTTAGATTTAGATCTTTCAAGAAAAATAAATTCATGTTTGCCGCCTTCCGTCATATCCCTTTTCCCGTTTCATTACTTTCACATATCATAGGAACCCCTATAGATGACTAGCCATCTTACAGTAGCAATTAATAAAGGTGTAACCTTCAGTAGAGTTCACCCGGCCCTGTAGTAAACTACGGGACGGCTACCTGTCACCAAGTGAGGATGGAAAGGTGACTCGTAGAATATTCACGGCGACTGGTTGATGCCTCTCTTGTGACAAAATAGAGGTGTAAAATTGTTAGGGAAAAGTAAGGGTCGTCCTTAGTGCTATAAAGCAGCCAGCTGGTAGTGGTACCCATGTTAGCCGTTAATTTTAAGTAAATGAAGCTGACTATGGCTAAATAGTGGCTTCTCAAATATTTATTTACGTTTAAAATGCATGATTGACTGTAGACCGACGTAGAGACGAACAGACATGTGCTTTGTATACCTAACATTAGAAACTGTCCATATCCGAAGTACCGGCGGAAGTTTCCTGACAGCCACTTTGACTTTAGACTCAATGAATCGCCCAAAGTACAGGTTCGAGGAAATCTCAACTCCTTACTAGCCCGAGCACTGCGGCAGGTATCTCTCCATAATTGAGCTGTCATCTCCATACCTATAGATACTGGACATTAGCAGATTAATATACAGCTGGAACATAGTTGCAGAGAGAATATAGAACAGACGCCTGAGGAATACCGGCAATAGTCCACATGGGCTCCGATGAGCATCCGTCGACAAGAATTCGGAGGGACCGTTCAGTCAGGAAGTCCTTTAGCCAGCCATTCAGGCCAGGGGAAATGCGGTACGCTGGAAGTTTACTCAAAAGGGCAGCATGCCATACCCGGTCGAAGGCCTTCGAGACATCTAGAGAGACTGCAATCGCTTCCCCATTTCTTTCGAGGGCGAGCCTCACAAGTGTGATATTTATTTTCCAGTTTCACAATTTACATTTATCAGATAAGTTTCGATTTGTTTTTTAAACTATCCTATGTTGTTACTTCTAGGTGATATGATACCTCCAAGAATAGTTTTGTGATAATTGGTTGAGTAGTTTTCGCATGAAAGCGTGTATAACATATACATATATGTGTGTATATATAGGATAAGGCTGTCTTATAATTGTAGGATTATACAGAGTTATAAGCCTCTGACACCTAAGCCTACAAGTTAAGATTGAACTTGAGTTGTGAGTATCATGTTAATATCAGATAAACCAATATAAGATGGGAATCTCCACATATCAATAAACGTATATTATGGATGTCAATTCTTGTTCTTTATCCCAACCGGAACCCTAATAGTAACATGTTTTTAGTAAGTACAGGACTGAGACAGATAAACGTTTACAAACTTTAAGACCCATGAACACAGTAACTCCATCTAAAACCACTCAATCGTCACGATCGGTTCCAAATGTGTACAAATACAAACAGTTGGGAACAAATTCTTGGCGACAATCTGTTCGTAGACAGGCGTACGTACCTGTAGGTACTATTGGCGGCTACTGCTGTGCTCGGCTACTTTCACACCCCGCGCTCTGTGTGGGGCTCTAGGAAAAGCGATTATAAACAGAGATTATGATTACGTCATCCAACGTTTTCATTGTGATTACGTCTGAACGAAGCGGCAATATGGTGAGAATTCTTAAGGCGACACGAGGCAGAAAGCCGCGCAGCCAGAGGTTGAATACAATGGCTTGTTTATCGATACACGGTAAAATTCTAATGGTTTTATGTTGGCACTAACTTAAAAAATATGTACATGTGTACAAATGAATTAATAAAAGTTGTCTCTGTAGTTAAGACTCTAGTGCCAAGGAATTTGAAAAATAGGTATTTGAAGAAAATATTGCCGTCGCGCCGCTTTCAAGCTCTACCGGTAAAGTGCGAAAGGGACAATTGCAGCTTAGGTTGATTTTACCTACATAAACATTTCGTATAAAAATTTAGAGGGAAAGTATACCTATGCTTCTATTATTTTCTTTTTTCGTCTAAATCTTATCACATTTATCTAATAGTCATCTGAACATCGCGGTAAAAATGGGTTATTTTTCGGATTTTGAAATACAGTATTTCTTTTATTAATTAAGTTTGGGAAAAATCATATAATAATGGCACGCATAATCAAGATGTAAATTTGCAGAAAAAAAATTGCTCTAACAGCGTTACCCACGAAGAAAACAGCGGAATACGTTTGTATAGAGAAAGCGCTACTAGAGTCGCCTCTTAAGTTTCTAAGGTCAATAGTGCGAATTACATTCCATTTCCCCAGTATAGTGCGAATTACATTCCATTAATTTATTTATGTAAAAAACCTCAACAGCAATTGATTCTCGTTTCGTAATAAAATACATATCTTCAAAATGACGACTCGCGTATATTGTTTTCTAAAATACACCAAAATTATTACTACCGTTTGTCTAAAGCGGGGACCAAGGCGACCTTTCGCTCATCATGTGTTCACGTCTTCCAATATCTCGTGCTCAAAGGTATGCTTTTGCACGTTGCATGGAAAAGCACACAGTCCTTCACCATTCCAACATATTTTGTGACAAGAAGTACACAGTGTATTGCAGCACACCACTTATAAAATGTGTCAACTGTTCCCCGCTTTAACATTTTGCATTTAATACATGGTGTAGCACTAATATTACAGTGGTTTCGGAGCCTCGACGAATATTGCAGCATTTTAGTTCGTGTCAATAAAATCTACACCAATTTTGTTTGGAACTAGATTTGCAACCGTATTGAGTTTAAAGTGCATAGTATTTTTATAGCGACGTGTTTTAGTGCCTTTGTTCACAAGTAGGGTATTCCCTTATAGCGTTTAGCTAGAAGTGCTGGGAATATATTAGCAACAGACATCGGACGGGTATAAACTTGTAATCCCTTGGGAGTTGACTAGGCAGGGTTACTTTAAAATGCAAATAGATTCGTTGATCGGTTCGTCTCAAGCAGATATTTATTTTATAAAATGATACTAGTTTTTTTTTTTATAATTATAAACTAGTGCTTGGCTGTAATCCCGCCTGATGGTAAGTAAGATTAAGATGGTAAGTAAGAGGTAAGTTGATGGTAAAGCACGCTTCACTCAAAAAACTGATTGACTAAGACGGAAGACGGCAGTTGAGCGAAGTGATGCAATGTTAAACCAAACAACATACCAACGATGCTGCGCCAGAGGAAAATTTATCTGGAGACCACCAACGAGCAAACTACCGACACAACAATATTTGGCGCATCGTACCCGGCACGCATTGCAACACAACTGCTCAGACCCGTCCCCCGTATGGCTTCTCCAGACATCATGCCGGATCACGACGAATCGCTTGGCGGCAAGCCTTTGTCTGGTGGCTGGTAACTTCTACCGGCAGCGGATGTTATGTATCTACAATGAAATGTACATAAAATAAAGCTTTTAAATAAAAAAAAAAAACTATGATATATAATATAATATAACATATAACGTAGATATATTTCCACGCATCTTACGTGCGCTTTCCGCTAGATATTTTTTAATTAAAACTTCATATTTTATCATGTGGGAAGAATTAAAAAAAGCAAAAACTTTTATCTTGTAATGTAGTAGTATCTTGTAGTATAGTATCTATCTTGTAGTCGGTATAAGGGTTGGCGATATGGAGAGGTAAATGAAGTGACACCTACGTTTATCTCGCCATGCTGCTATGAAAGTACTACATGCCTGCAGCATTAGCAACGACGCTTAGTATGGTTCCTAGTGTGGGTACTGTTCACCTTCCTATGTTATAGTGATAGTAAAAACTGCACATACCATATTAGCTAAAAGAATAATCATTATTTTATCGAAACTCATACCAATTTTACATAAAATTCAGACTCATGACCTTCATTTTATGTAAAACTACGCATGTATACATAACTTTGTCTATATACTTTGGTGAACTGATGAATAATTAAGATTCTGTCTGGTTTATAATGAATAATAATGTAAAGAATGAATACTTAATGAAATTTGTGCGTAATTAGTGGTCCAGGTGACAAAAGAAACATGGCATTGATATGTAAAACGTTTCATGTCTCTTAAAATGCCATGTTCATGTTTTTTTGTGGATGGGAAATCATAAGATGACCTCTCCCGCTCTGGGCGGAGCGGAAGCGATTGTCAGACTTTTACTGACTACACCCACTCGTGTTCCTTTACTTGCTAATGCTCCAGGGCCACCGTATCGCTTTCGAATAACCTGCAGCTTTGGTAGGCATGGGTCCACGTCTCGATGTGCTGAAATCTCTTTGAGGCGCGCCTGGAACACAACACGCCGTCGACTTGGGCCTGGTCCTTACCGGCCGAGCTGCCAACTGCTCACCGCCCGTAAGCCCGCGCCTACGGTAGCCGGAATTTGATGCTGTCTCCCGACCAGGGCGTCTGAGATTCCCGCTCCCCCATACGTTCCGTCTTATTTATTCATTTATATAATCTTTATTGTACACCAAAAATGAACATCGATCAAAATACATTCAAGACCACAAAACACCACTGCTTCGCAGGAGGTGACGGTCTGCCATGAACTCTCGCTCCGGATCATGGCCTGCATCTGGGCCAGGCACGAGAGATCGCCGCGAATCTCTAGGACTTTTGAAATAAAAAAATCAAAAGTCCTAGAGATTATGCAAATTAGGCTGAGAATCAGAACTTTTGAACGTACGTTTTACATAAGACAGCCCCCCAAAACAAACACCCTTCGCCACTTCCTAGTGCTATTGATGGGGAAAAGGAAGTGGCGTAACAAATTCATCAGCAGCACAGCTGTCTGCTCAGTTAAAAAACACATGACGTTATACAATACTAACACAGGACATTAATTAAACTATTCACCGTATGCCAGGTAGCTACGCCAAAATATCAGCGAAGCAAATAACTAATAAAAAAATCATTAAAAATGGAAATGCAAATAAGTAATAAAAACTGACCTGAAAAAAGCCCCAAGCACAAAGAGCGTGCTCACATATTTATGCATTGTAAAAAAAAGACAATTATATGAACCCATATAACGTTGACACGTTACAAGAGCTCATATATCACATCTCTCACGCTCTATATAACATAAAAATTAATATCACTAAAATCAACGAAGTAATGTATACCAAGTTTTTGGGTGTAATAATAGATAAAGACATTAATTGGAAAGAACACGTGGACAGTGTTAGCACTAGAATTAATAAATTCGTTTATGCGTTGAAACAAGTAAAAAATGTCACGAATATAAAAACTGCTATTATTTCATATCACGCGTATGTTGAATCGTTACTGCGCTATGGTCTGGTGATGTGGGGTAATAGTACTGATGTAAATAGAGCATTTGTCGCTCAAAAAAAATGCATAAGAGCAATATGTGGCCTTCAACCGGATGACTCATGTCGACCAGTATTTAAAAGACTTGGTTTACTACCGCTGCCGTCTCTTTATATTTATGAGATATGTATGTTTGTAAGGCAGCATCAAAATTTATTTGTCAAAGCAAATGACATTTGTGTCCGAAACCGACGAGACCCCAACAGGCTCGTACTAAGTGAGATTCCAAGGCTAACTAAATATAATAAAAGTTGCCTTGCAATGTGTGTACATTTATATAATAAGTTACCAAACGATCTCAAAAATGTGAATACCAAATTATTTAAAAAGAAATTGTATGAATGGCTGTCTGTTAATAGTTTTTATAGTGTTAAGGATTTCCTCGACAAAAATGTTAATGTCTAGTACACCTTGAAAAATTTGCATGCTTATATTAAATTGGCAAAACATGTCTTGGTCTAAATTGTATTTTTACCATCTTTGTATACCGTGTTTTATGCAAATAAATATATTATTATTATATTATTATTATTCCGTTTATTTTTTACATATACATATTCGTTTACATTTTTAAATATTTATAAAAAACATAAAAACATTTAAAAATATAAAAAATAGTGTTCCACCGATGGCGGGAGCAGGGTCCAAGCTACCGGTGGTTAGGGCTCCAGAGACAGGAACCTCCTCACGATGCGGGCCGTATCGAGGAGTACTGCCTTTTGAATCAGGCCTTTGATCCAACTGCCTAACGAGAGCCTCAATAGATGTTGGTCGAGGCTCTTGGCTATCAAACCATTGGCCGATACGACAATCGGTACAATGACAGCCGAGTTCACATTCCACATGTCAACAACCTCGTGCGCCAAGTCGAGATATTTCATTTGTTTCTCTTTCTCAGCTTTCACGAGATTACCGTCATGTGGAATGGTAACATCGACAATCATTGCGAGGCGCGCTAATCGATCTATCACTACTATATCAGGCTTATTTGCAACAATAGTCCTGTCAGTAATGATAGACCGATCCCAGTATAACGTGACATGGTCATTTTCAAGAACTGGGTCGGGCACATACTTATAATATGGTACCTCAGAATCCACAAGTTTATATTTCAAAGCAAGTTGCTGGTGGATAATCCTAGCTACTTGGTTGTGCCTGTGCAAATACTCGCTGTTAGCCAGACGAGAGCAACCAGAGATAATATGTCTGATGGACTCACCCGGATGGTGACATGCCCGACACACGTCAATCGTCCCGTCCTTCATAATATATCTCCGATAGTTATTCGTCAAGATAACTTCGTCCATAATCGCACAGACGAAACCTTCAGTTTCCCCGAAAAGGTCACCGAATCGTAGCCAGGATACGGAAGCTAAAAAGTCAATATCGGGCCCATGAAGAGCCCGATAAAATCGCCCGTGAAGTTCCTTGCTTTGCCATACCATCTTGCGGTCATCTGTGGTAAGTATTATAGGCTTGTGCCAGTTCTCTTTCGCCATGGATAGCGGAGTAAGCCCCTTGTCTACTGTGACTACATCATGATGCATACCCACTACGGTTTTAAAAAAATATTCTCTGAGACTGAATACCTCTCGGTTGTGGAGGGTCTTCGCATTTAAAAAGCCTCGACCCCCGCACTTCCGCGGAATATACAGCCTCATCACCGATGATCGTGGGTGATGCATCCTGTTTGCTGTCAGCAGTGTACGGACCCTTCTATCCAGGGCGTCAAGTTCGGTCTGAGTCCATTTAAGTATGCCGAAAGAGTACATCAAAACCGGCATGACCCACCCGTTGAAGGCGCGCACCTTATTTCCGCCTGAAAGAAGACTATTTAATACCTTCTTCAGGCGACCAAAGAAGCGCTCCTTCAACGATTGCTTCATGTCAGCATCGTTGATACCTAACGCTTCCGACATACCCAAATATTTATAGCTCTCGATTGAGGAGAGGGATCTAAGGTGTATGGAATCCGGGAGTGTAATTCCCTCGGATTCCATAATCTGCCCTCGCTTTACATGCATGACTGCACATTTATCCACACCAAATTCCATTTTAATGCCACTACTAAAAGTTTCTGTTACATTCAGTAGCTTCATCAGATGCAATTTATTGGGGGCAAAAAGTTTCAAATCATCCATGTAGAGGAGGTGAGATATGACCTGACCACCTCTCTTCAATCGATAACCCAGCCCTGAATCCTCCAGCAGTGTGCTTAGAGGATTCAGAGCTAAGCAGAACCAAAGTGGACTCAGACTGTCGCCCTGGAATATTCCCCGCTTAATCCATACAGGTTCATCGTTCCCCTGGATCTGTCGACTCCCTGGATAGCGAAGGACTGTCTTCCATTGCCCCATACACGACCTAAGGAAAGTGCGTAGAGTTGCATTTATCTTGTACAACTCCAGCACCCTCATAAGCCATGTATGTGGCACCGAATCGTAGGCCTTCTTATAATCTATCCAGCAGGTGGAGAGATCCTTGCGGGATCGACGAACCTGTTGGCTGATGGCCATGTCTATGAGGAGTAGCTCCTTAGTACCACGGGACCCGCTCCTACATCCATTTTGAGAGACAGACATGATGGAGTTGCTGTCAAGATGATTGTTTATTTTAGCTTTCAAAATGGATGTAAGAACTTTATAGACCGTTGGTAAACAAGTGATCGGTCTATAATTTTTGGGTTCCGCGGTGCTACCTGATTTGTGGAGCAGGTGGGTAATTCCAGTTGTTAAGAACTGGGGTAGCGAACCAGACTCTAAGGATGACTGGAATTGAGATGCCAAACAAGTGTGTGAACTACTTAGCCATTTTAACCAAAAGTTATGCAGCCCGTCCGGTCCCGGAGATTTCCAGTTCGGTAACGAACGGACTGCTGTGGCTACATCTAATGGTGTTATTAGGATGTTATCCATTTCTGGTATAGCTTCACACACTTGTTCGACATCCTGTGTCCAGTCACCCTCAGTGTGACAAACGGATACCGACCAAATGCCGCGCCAGAATGCACTTGTGGTGGCATCATCCGGGCGGCACTCGTCAGCCTCGTTTTGTTCAGGTCGCTCCCAAGCTCTATATACCCACCTCTCATCGCTCTGGAACATGCGATTCTGCGTATATCGATCCACTCGCTTCTTATACCGCCGAATACGGCTCGCCCATGCACAAACTTTCTGCTTCAGGAAGTCGATGCGCTCTGTGACATTATTTATGTATTCTCGAGGGCTAATACCAGTCCCCGAGAATGCCTGTCTCACAAAGCGCATCACTCGTGGTCTAGTATTGCCCTCCCTGAAGCAGTATAGTTTGCCGATGAATACCCTGGTCCCATCGATACGACGCTCGATTCTGCGTTGCCAGGCTGGTACGGCTAGTTTTGGTCGAGTAGCTTCTTCACAATTTGGGAACTTGACTTTGGCTAATCGACATGCCGCTACAGCCGCGCAATACAGGATCGAGTGTGTATCAATGAGATCCTCGCTGCTCTCGAAGAAATTCTTGAGCTGCGAGTCCAAAGCACACACCAGCGCCCTATTTTTTTGTGCATAGGTAGCCGTGGTAACCGGGGTCTAAGGTTGGTTGGAGTGGATCTGTAGTCGCGGAACGCATCCTCCAGTGCGCTCCTCAGTCGGTCGTTATACTGGCTACTTACTGTTTCAACCCTATCGTCCTCTTCTTCAACGCGATTGGACCGCGGCGGAACAGCATCAATAATTGACGCTTGTGCCGCAGTCTGTGTCAGAGTCGGGGCGATTTGGTTGCTCAGTACCTCTGAGCGCAGCCTATCAAGTGCGATGTCGTCCAACCTGTGATTGCGTTGGATGACCCGCACCTGATCCGACAGTCGTTGGGCCGAGACGTTGACAGTTGGTTCCAGTGCCTGAAACAGAGACAGCATCCTTTCACGGTACGCAGTGAGGTTAGTTCCCCCCTCTGTAGCCCCGTAATATGCGCGCATGACGTTCTCATTCATTGTTTGAGTCCATCTCATGCGCTGCACACAACCACCGGCAGCGGGGACCCGGCTCGGGGCCGGATGGCCCCTAAGTCCCAAGCTCTTCGGTGGCCGGCCTCTCCCCTGCCGACGTACAGGTGTTGGCGACGTCGGCGGAGAGAAATACTCGTCGCTCGAGCTCGACGCAACTACCACGGCCGGTGTCCTCACAGCGTTCACAGTGGCGCTGGAGACCGGCGGCGGCGAGGCGGTGCTGAGCGACGAGTCCGGAGGTGGTGGGCGTGCTCTTCGTTTGGCTGCTCTTGTCAACATTTTGATAATTTTCTCATCTTTATTGTATATTGGATTGTGCAGGTGACATGACAAATGTCACTGATTTTCTTTTCCTTGTTGCATGCTTTCTTTTCATTTTATCGTCTTGATATTTATAAATAATATGTTTTAAGAATTTCGTTTTGAATGCCACGTGTATAGTATAAATATGTAAATTGCTTGAAATAATTTTATATATATTTAATTAAGAAGAGCTATCAAAAGAGATGTTGACATTGACGTCGGTGTTGCCATTTTTATTATTATTATTATTATCATATACATTATTGTTTTAAGCTACTTCTGGAGTATGAATACAAATACTGTCTTGAGTTAATCAGAGCGACTGGCTATTGTTATCATTTAAATAGTCGTTTACAGAATAATATGCCTTTAAACAAAGGTGGGATTTGATGTTTGCTTTAGCAAAGCAGAGGGTATCTTGTTATAAACATTTATACTTACCAAGTCCAACAAAAGAGTTATGAACGTTTTGAATTCTGTGAAAATGGGCTCGTAATTTGTAATTCTTTCTGGTGTTCATTGTGAATCGCACTGTTTTTAGTGTACAAGGGAATATTTTGTTTTTTTTTTGGCAAAGATGAATTGCAAAGCAAACGTGAGAACACCAATATCTCTTAGAGAAATTCTGACACCGAGCTGGTAAATTGCTTGAACAGCACCTTTTTGTACACAGTAGAACGCCGTAGGACATAAGGCTATGAAAAAAAAACTAAAATAGACTAAACCAGCTGTATCTTCCTAACGGCGTAGGCGGCCGAACTGAGCCTTCTGCTAGGGTTGATATGTGTGGGGACTACACACAGCCCACAGTTTCAAGCAGCTCTTTATCTAAAACGATGTTGAGTCCTAGATTTTTAACGTTTGACAAGGCGAACTTTCTCAGTATTTAGTACTAGCGTAGTATTCTGTATTCTGTAGTACTAGGTTATTTGATGTAAACCAATCCGTAACTATCCAGAGTGCACTGTTTACTTCGTTAAAATCTTGTCTATTCCTATCTACTTTAAAAATAAGAGAGGTATCATCTGAAAACAGTACAACGTCACAGATGCCCTTTAAATAAAATGTTTAATCTATCTTCTTGTTTTTAGTATCTTCATTATCATCATCATCATCATTTCAGCCGAAAGACGTCCACTGCTGGACATAGCCCTCCCCCAAGGTTCTTCACGGCGACCGGTTCTGCTCCTTCCGCATCCAGCGGTTTCCCGCGACCTTCACCAGGTCGTCAGTCCACCTTGTCGGGGGCCTACCCACGCTGCGTTTTCCGGTGCGTGGTCGCCACCCGAAAACCCGTCTGCCCCATCGGGCATCAGTCCTACGGGAAATGTGCCCAGTCCACTGCCACTTTAGCGTTGCAATTCTTCGGGCTATGTCGGTTACTCTTGTTCTTCTGCGGATCTCCTTATTCCTTATTGCGCAGTGAAACCCCAAATATAGACCTCTCCATTGCCCTTTGAGTGACTTTGAGCCTTCTTATAAGGCAATGGGCCTTAGCGACCACGTCTCGATTCCATAAGTCATCACTGGCAACACACACTGGTCGAAGACTTTTGTCTTGAGACACTGCGGTATTTTGGACGAAAAGATTCTACATAGCTTCCCGAAAGCAGCCCAGCCGAGCTGGATTCGATGATTGACCTCTTTCTCGAAGTTGGACCTGGTCAACAACTTCAAGAACAGAGTCTCCAATATTTATTGAAACAGACCAGATTAAATTTCCGAGAATTTATCTTGATGTAATTTTCCGACGCTAAGGTAGGCATCGCGCATATCCTAGAGGCGAAAGTACTCGCGTCATTGTACCGATGGCGCGAGGAAGAGCGGAAATGGGGCTCCAGTCCAGTACAGCGGCAGATCGAGCTGCACCGAGAGGAGCTCCGTCAGTTCCGGGTGACGCAGGTGCTGTCGAGGCACGGCTGCTTCGGCAAGTACCTGCGTCGCTTATGCAGGGAGCCGGACGCTCGGTGCCACCACTGCATCCAATGCGGGGAGGACACGGCGCAGCACACGCTCTCCGAGTGTGTAGCTTGGGAGGAGCAGTGCCGTGTCCTCACAAATGAAGTAGGAGGCGACCTGACGCTGCCGGCAGTAGTGCGGAGGATGGTCGGTAGCGCAGAGTCGTGGGAACCAGTGGTGTCCTTTTGCGAGGACGTGATGTCGCAGAAGGAAGCTGCGGAACGGGAGAGGGAGATCTCAACTCCCTTCCCGGGCTGCAGAAGACGCACAGGGCGCCGGGGAAGGGCGGATAACGCCCTCTTCCGCCCCCCATGAATGGGTCCAGGGGCGAGGGACATGGGGAAGTCCCCGCCCCCTGTTCGATGAACCCCGAGGCGGAGGCGCGCGCGAGTGTCGACGCACGCCTCTGAGGCGATGCACGGGGTAGTTTAAAACCCCACTACCCCGTACAGGAGACGGGGCCCGGACAGACCGGGCCAGCACGAGGGTGTGGGGCCGTGGAAGAATTTAGACTCCCGCAGCCCCACGCGTTTGCTTGTGATAGGGGTGTTTTTAGTCTGACTGAAAGTCTGACAGACCCCATCGCCCAATTGGGCGGCGGACATACTATGAGGATCTCCAGACCGAATAAAAAAAAAAGAAAGGCATCGCGCATTTAAACACACTCCAACCATATAGAATACGCGTCAATTACTGCTAAGTAAATTTGTTGCCGTATAGATACGCAGTCGATTTGAATTCGTTCCTACAGTACAGCTGGACTGAGCCATTGTGACGGTCCTAGTGGAGCGGCCAAGAGGCTCGCGCATACTTCGCATATACCTATTAATATCTTCGTCTATTGAAACCCTCGGGACACTAAGATCTTACACAGATGTTCTCAAGAAGCCTCCTGGCTTCTTCAGAATTAGTAGATTTCTGGAGGGTGGTGGGCTGCTTGGAATAATCAGCAACGGCCGCCATATAATCCACAATGTCCACTTGAAGGACTAAGTGCGGAAACCAAACCCGTAACGTCCTCATCTAGGTATACCGGGTGCATGACGTTTTATTTAGACGGTGCCTAAATGCGTGCAAATAGTTCCCACAGCATTCGTTTATGCAATGTCATCGAAGTCACCAGCTTCAGCCGGCCTTGACACCGTCGAACTCGTTCGACGCAATAATATTAAATTTTCATATTGCAAATCACTATCCGCCAAAACCTCGGGTCCAGATGGTCCATCCTGTAAAAATATCATCATGGAAACTTGAATGAAGTGAGTAAATGCGCTCAGATAGCGAAATAAAAAAAGTGGACTGTATTAAAATAGGTGTAGCGCGTCTGAGAGCTTAGTGGTGAAGCGTGAGGACTGCGCTGGCGCGTACCGCTTCGGTACCCAACCTCGCGCCGTTAAATTCCTTAGCATAAGTAGCAACGAATCACTTCACGCTCACTTCACTTAAGTTGTCACGATGAGATCGTACGGATCCCTGGGCAACAATTATGGGGCTGAAAGGGGGCGTTGTTCGCCCTTCGCCGATGCCTGGTGGATTTCGGCAAGGCGAGATCTCTTTCTCCCTTTCCGCAGTTTTCTTTTGCTATAAACCACCGTGGCCAAGGACACTTCGCTGCTGACCATCGACTTAATTACTGCCGAAAGCGACAGGTCACTGCCTATTCCCGAGACGAGGACACGGCGCGGCTGTTCCCAAGCAGTATACTCTGTCAGTATATGCCACACCATGTCCTTCCGACAGTCGACGCTGTGGTGACACTGGGAGTCCGGCGGTGGCGGTAATTTCAGAAGCAACGTGTCTTCTCCCGAGCTAGTCCGCCAGTAACGCTTCATAGATATCTGCCGAGGCGATAGAGTGTGAGTACCCATCCTGTCATTTCGCCATCAGGATCTCGTGAAGTTGCAACGGCGCTGTATTGGCCGCTGGCCCCGCGCCCGCACTTCTTTGCTTTTGACAGAGAGCTTCATGCCGATCGATTTTGTAAAAATCTAACCCTGAAAAGTTAGGTGAAGTGCGTTTAGAATGAGCTGTCAATAGTGTGAATCTTTAGCTTTAGTTATAAAGACAACTGACATTACCCTTACTTCAGCTAAGTTTTCACGGTAAGATAGTTACAGAATTTCACTGCAGATCAAAGGACGGGGATCCAACTAGTACGTAGCGCGACTCGTAGGAAATCTTCCGTCAATATAATTTATTGCCTTGTATTGTATTGTTATTGAGATTCAGTGCCTAGTATGAGTCTTTATTAAATTGATAATGAATAAATAATAATGAAAAACACAAACTGTACTTAACTGATGCTTTTCAGGAACTGACACAATATTGATAAACTGTTCCTACAAACAGTACGTTATGAAATTTTGTTTCAGTGTGGTTAGTGGAAGTACTCCAGGGTAGTTGAAATTTGTGCTTTGAGTGGAATGCCTCCTTTAATTATAACATTATCAGAAAGCCAATCGTTTAAATTGTTTTTTAAAATTAGGAGAATTGCCCCTCGAATGTTTGTGTAGGTGCGGTGCAATTGTACTTTACTGATGGTGATAAATTGTCGTGATGATAATATGGTTGCGTTATTACTGAAAAAAAAATCAGTGAAGTAAGTCGTCAGTCATGGGAGATATCAAGTTCAAAGTTAACGGAGTCGAATGTAGTGGTAAATATTACTATTTATATTTTATTTAGGGCTGATTTTCCAACGCCAGATTATTTTGTGCAAGAAATAATTTTGAGATTTTTGATAGTTTCTCGATAGAAAACCTGTCAGACATTAGTTTTATTCAGTACCTTATTAGAATAAAAAAAATACAGATTAAATACGCCATGAATCGTGACAAGATGTCTCGCTTCGAACATTGATCTACAGATAGGTTATCTAACACTGCTCTGCAATGAGCAAAGTTATATCTAGCTCCACTAGCCATGCTTAAGAGAAGCTGTGCCCTTGATATGAAAAGCCAATTGGGTAAATTAGCCATTTAGTCAACTTTTGGAAGTAATGTCTGCCTTTCTTCGTTCTCAAGCCACCCATTTGGTCGGGGTGCCCTGGTTTAGTTACTGCGACCAATTTGTCTTTCACGTGATTCGTTACAGTTTCAACCTAAACTGTAACTTTTTTAATATCAATCAAGCCGTTACCTGAATAGCCGCCATTTATTTGGAAGCCTAGGCGATTAACTACATAAATAGTGAAACCAAGTGCCTGTGACATGTGTGCCCTTTTCTGCTACACCTTCTTTATCATCCAAATATTTTGTCACCAGTGGGATGCGATGTGAGTTCAGACGTGATGCTGGTGGACTACTTGCGAGTGTACCTGGGGCTACATGGCACTAAGTACATGTGTCGTGAAGGTGGCTGCGGAGCCTGTATCGTCAACGCAAAGCGAGCTAAAGGGAAGCCCTATGCTATAAACTCGGTTAGTAATTCAATACTCTTTTGTTATTAGTTTTGGACTGTTCGGTTGGTCTCGTGGTAGCTCCATTGCTGTGCATGGGGAAGGTAGTGGTTTCAATTCTTAATTCGAGCGAAGCCTAATTGGATTTTTCTAATAGGAATTTCTCAGCCTCAGCAGCCTGGAGTTTGTAAGTTGCCGGTGTGATAGCGTGATTACCATTCATTCGGACTATAAGGGACATACTAGTTGTGTATTATAATATCTTCTGCGAACATGACTAATGTTCGTTGAGACTTATCACCTTGGCCTATATTATGCAGGGGTTAATTTTCGAATAATGTCTTATTAGTTCTTCCCCAAAAATATGTCTATTTAGCGATACTGGATATTAAAACACATTATTTCATTTGGTAGTGCTTGAAACCAGTAACAGCATGCCATGGATTGGAGATCACCACCATTGAAGGTTTGGGCAACAGGAAGGACAACTACCATGAGCTGCAGACCACACTGGCGAATGGAAATGGTTCTCAGTGTGGTTATTGTTCACCATCTTGGGTAATGTCGATGTATGGGTAAGTACATAAAAAGCTTTGTTTTAAAATTGTACTTATTATTTGTTTGTCAAAAAAATGTCTCGGTGAATAATAAAATAAAATGAATAATCTGTTTTGAAAATAGTACATACAGATCCAGAGAAATCTCACCCCCTAAAAGCGACATCTTTTGATAAGTGTATATGATATGATACGACGATGTTACGTGCGCGCCATCTCTCATCTCATCTCATCCATACTAATATTATAAATGCGAAAGTGTCTCTGTCTGTCTGTCCGGCTTTAACGCCAAAACTACTGAACCGATTGTAATAAAATTTGGTGCATAGGTAGTCTAGAGCCTGAAAAAGGACATATGCTATATAACATCCCGCTATGACCAATAGGAGCAGAGCAGTAACAAAAAATGTTGCGAAAACGGAAGCTGACGCGGTTTTACTACATATTTCTCCCATTATTTTAACAGGCGCTTATTTTATATCAACTAAGCTCATTTTAATTTACGGGAACCACCGCGCGCTGTAAACTGAAGTCCACGCGGACGGAGTCGCGGGCAACATCTAGATATATATAAAATAGATAATGAGGAAGATTGAGGGTAAGCTTATAATTTTATCGAGTAAAACATAAAGTCGCATTTTTTTTTATTATTAGTTATAAACTAGTGCTTGACTGCAATCCCGCCTGATGGTAAGCAGTGATGCAATCGTTGATGGTAAAACGCACTAGCTTATTAAGCCTATTCACTCAAAAAAACTGAGTGAATAGGAAGGAAGACGGCAGTTGAGCGAGGTGATGCAATGTTTAACCCAACAACACGACCAACGATGCTGCGCCAGAGGATGATCTGGAGACCCTCCACGACCAAACTCCTGACACAACAACATTAGGCACATCGTACCCGGTACACATCGCAACACAACTGCTCAGACCCGTCCTCCGTACGGCTTCACCAGACATCATGCCGGAACACGACGAATCGCTTGGCGGCAAGACTTTGTCTGGTGGGTGATAACTTATGCCGGCGGCGGCTGATGTTAATGCATAATAGAAAGTGAAGCTTACCCACTCCGTTTTTAATATAGGTTTCACCCCACAAGTAAAGTTCATAGTTAGGTTTTTTGTAGTTACTTTATTGATTTTTGTAAAGTTTTTTCAAGACTTTAGACTTTAGAGATGACATATAAATTGTTGTTCAGTTTGTTTGTACATGGGTAACATGTTGGTTCTATTGAGATATCATCAAAACTAAATTATCTGTTTTATCAGTAAGTAACTATTTATTAATCTAAATTGGATTAATATACAGGGGTCGGCACTCGAAGTGTTATCAATTCAAAATGCTGTAATTCTGTTAAACATGAGCATATTTATTTAAAAACTTCAGTATCGAAAAAAGACATATACAATGAATAAAAAAAGAAGCTATTGTTCGATATGGCCACCTTTAGCGCGGATAACAGCATCGAGTCTGACCGAGAAGGCTTCACACGCTGCACGAATGTGGTCTGCTGGTATTTTGTTCCATTCTCGGCGAAGCGCAATCTTTAAGGCGTCGACCGTCTCATATATTTTTGTTGACACTTTGGCTTCTAGAATTGACCATATGGAAAAATCCATTGGGTTTAAGTCCGGGGAATATGGTGGCCATTGTTGCGAAGAAATGAAGCTCGGAACATTTTTCTTGTAAAAAAATTTGGGTTTCATGAGCTTTGTGAGATGGTGCCGAGTCTTGTTGAAAGGTCCAATGATTTCTACCAAATTGCTTAAGTGCCCAAGGTAACAAAGCATCGTTTAAAATCTTTTTACGGTAGATCTGCTGGTTTATCTTTACACCCTGGTCAATGAAAACGAGAGGTGAGCGTCCCATGGCAGTTACCGCCGCCCAAACCATCACAGATGCTGGTGCTTGCTTTCGCAAGGCAATTCGTTGGTATAAATTGTCATTTGATTTACACTTTAACCATACGCGATCATTTTGCTTGTTCACATATTGCTGAACGGTAAAATTTTTTTCATCGGAAAATACCAAATTTTCAAGCAATCAACATGCAAGTACTTTAAGTTCTTAGCTCTTTCTAGACGAACTGTCTTTTGTGCAAGTGTCAGATCTTGCACTTTTTGTAATTTGTAGGGCTTCAGTTGAAGTATGTTTTTTAATATGCGCCCTATGCTCCGGGTTACCTTTCGAACCATTGCTGATGATGTTGCTGTTGTTGGATGTCCACCTCCATGGCGTTTTTTGATGCTACCCGTATCATTGTAATGCGTGATGGTCCGATACACAAACATTTTGTTCAAATGTAAATGTCCTAGCTCATTAACGATGGCTGCCTGCGATTTTCCAGCCAAATACAAAGCAATGACACTGTTTCGTTTGACTTCCATCTGCAAAACTTTTTTTAACAACGACGAAAAATAGTAGGCTTTTGTTAGTTTATTAACAATACCATACACTAAGGAATGTGAAAAAATGGGCGCCATATTGTAAACACTTTAGTTGCAACGTAAAATTAGTAACACTTCGAGTGCCGAACCCTGTAATAATGAATACCATCAGAATATTAAATAATACTAGGGACGGATGATTGAAGTCAATGTCAAAGTATTTTATTTATCAAACATGGTAATATGGTACATCGTTTAAAAAATTGTGTGTATGTTTTGCCTTGCAAGGAGTACAAATTTATTTAAGAACAATTCAAAATCAATTAAATTAACAAATAAACATTTCTTCATTTTATACTCTTATTATCTAAAAACTCATTGATGGAATAGAAAGCTTTGTCAATCAATGATTATTTTAGTTGTGATTTAAAACGATTTATGTAAATCATACTTTTTAAAGTTTTTGGTAGCAGCCCTCTGGTCACGTGAAGAGTCTAATCGCTTGGTACATCACTTTTACCATTTTGTAACTTGTCATTGAATTGTGGGGCCTTCTAACACAGGTGTATTTTTTACGTAAACGTATTGTAAAAATAGTTTCTGCAATTTTTACCTCTTTATTATTTTTCTGCATTCTTTTTATAATTTTGTATTTTGTTATGATTTTATAATATTTCATAAAAAGAGCGATGCGTACATACTCATCAGAAATTATTTGAATTGTTTTTATTTTATTACTTTACAATCGAAATATATTTTATTGTTACCTACATCACAACTGAATTTAGAATAGAAATCAAGATGACGCGTTACAAAAAATTATGATACATTGTTTTTGAGTCCTCTGTACATCAATAAAGAAGTTTTGCTATGTTAGTTGTCGTTGAGTTTCAGTATCTTTCAGTAATCTTTTTCCTTTCCGTTTCTTTTTTAGGATCGAAACTCTAGGTTGGGTCGTGAGGTCTGAGTGTACGTATCCTTATTAAGGAAATGTTTTGCGCGTTTATCGACACTTTACGTAACCACAGGGTAGCGCCGTTTTTGGCCAAAGAATTAGCAACGCCATTAGACGGGGAAGTGCTGCCAGTATTCTTGGCATTTTTTCTGGATGATAACAATGTGGGCATTTTGAGTATATTCGTATTCGCCGTTAGTAACTCATTTAGTTTAGTGCGTTCTTCATCTTCATCATTTTTTGAAACAAACTCACGATCAACCCTTGAGTTTCCCACGGTTGCTGCTCTTGGTGATATCAACATTGATAGTAATCCCCTAAACGACGATCGAAAAAGAGAACAATACCTAAATCTCTTAGCTGGAAACGGCCTTCTGCCTACTCACCTTTTTCCTACACGGAATAAGGTGAGTATGCGTCATGTCAACTATTTGTAACCAAAACTTAAAAATGCATGTAATGCTATGATAAAGCTTGTCACAGACGCTTTAGATATAAACACGACAGTTCGTAAAGTTCCTAATAGGAAGCAAATACTTAAGCCATGGATTACCACCAGTTTACTCAGATGTAGTATCATCCACCGTGACGTCTTACACAAAAACTAAAGGCTTCAGATGAAGTTAAGAAGACTTTGTAATGATGTTCTAAATAAGGCTAAAGAGAAATATGACACCTCGATGATCCAAACGACGTAAATGATGAAAATTTAACTAATTCAAAACAACCTTGGAAAATACTAAAAAAAATCACCAATACTACCAAAAACAAAAAACGTGCGGAAGAATAGTTAAGTACTAAACTACAAGAAGCAGAATAATCCGTAGACAGGATAAATCTCTATTATATTATATATTTATTTACTGCTATTTTTTTATAAATTTTAAACTAGCGCTTGTACGTAATCCCACCTGATGCTAAGCGGTGACGCAATCGTTGATGGTAAAGCGCACTATTTTATTAAGAGCCTATTCATTCATTGCTGGAAACAGAAAATACCATACTTGGGTCTTTAATTCAAAATCTTAAAAACGCATTCCTATGTAATCATAAATCCGGTATTATTCCAAACTGCTTCAAGCTCTCAAGAATTCATCCTACTATACATAAAAATTGGTCTAGCACGTTTACTTACAAGCATTCGCTCAAACAATTACTTAAACCTCTAGTTGTCATTTGGCAATGAATTGTAATACTTACTTGCCGCGAGACTTGGATTCCTGAAATACAGGGCTGCCCTAGTTTTGCCTTTACCTTATTTGATTATTGTGGACAAATAAACAAATATCATGAGAAAGTCACAAAAGTTAATCAATTAACTCTCCAATTTCATTTATAGGACTAAATTTGACCTACTGATTCTTTTCTTTTTTTACAGTCTGCTTCAATCCAATCCCAACATCACAATGCTAGAAATAGAAAAGTCATTAGCTAGCAATGTTTGCCGTTGTACCGGCTACAGGCCAATTCTTGAGGCCTTCAAAAAGTTTGCCAAAGACGCTCCAAGGCAGATCAAGCTTCAAGATATTGAAGATCTACAAATCTGTAAGAAAACTGGAGACGCTTGTGATAAGAGTAATTGCGAGGATGGAGATTGGTGCTTCCTAGACCAGGAAAACTTAAAGGCTTCTATTATTGAGATCACGCAATAATAGAAGCAAGACAAAAGGCTTTGGTATCGTGTGCAAAAAGTAAGAGATATATTTAGAATTTGGATTAGAGAGGGTGATGATTCTTATATGCTTATTAATGGGAACACTGCAAGAGGTTAGTAACAGTTGTCATTGTTCATTTTCGTCGAATAGATAGTGATTCACTAATACTGAATACATTGTGTTTGCAGGAGCATATCCTATAGATGACTATCCCCGTGTACTTATAGATATAAGTGATGTCGAAGAGCTCAAAGGATACACAGTTGACCAAAACTTAATAGTTAACGCTGGGACGACACTCACAGAGTTTTTGGAGATACTACAAACTATGTCGAAAAAAGATTACTTTGGATATTTGCAGAAAATTTACCAACACGCGCAAAATATTGCACACATTCCTGTAAGAAATGTGAGTATACAGTAAAAGGAAAGTTTGGCGTGCTTCTAGTCAGAATGTATTTATAAGATTCATTTTTGTATGTAGGTGGCGTCGATTGCCGGGAACCTAATGATCAAGAATAAACACCATTGGTTCGCGTCTGACATTTTCTTACTTTTAGAAACAGTTGGGGCACAAGTCACTATACGTAAGTATACTTCGAATAATTATTTTTTGCCTTATTATAAGATAATCAGCCTATAATGTACACTAATGTATACTCTTGGGACAAAGGCCTCCTCTCGGTGAGAGGGAGTGGGCCATAATCTGCCACGCTGCCCTAGTGCGGGTTGGTAGATGCCACATGTCTTCTAAGTTTTGGATGTGCCAGTTCCCTTACGATATTTTCCTTCGCCGTTTTTGAGAGCAGTCGTCATGAAATAATTTACACAAAGTAAAGGGCCTGATGGGGTTCGAAACGACGACCTACAACTTGTAAGTCGTAACCGATACCACAAGATCACCACTACTCTGTTATGTATCTTATTCTTGTATATTATTTTATAAATGTCAGGCGAATTTATTCTCTAGTTATTGATGCAAAGTCAAGACAGACGGAGCTGTGGTTGAAAGCCTCAAACAAAAACCAAAATGTACTGATAACAGAAGACGTGATCTTTTGTCTTTGGCCAACTCCGTCAATTGTAACAACTTTTGTTTATTTGGTGTTACTTGGGCTTCTCGGCCCATGTATTAGACACCAATTTGAAATTTATGAGCTTCGCCCTGTGTTTATCTTTAGGAATATCTTTTCACGCAGGCTAAAGTGTTCGGGGTTGGGAGAGTTTGTAGCACTGCGAGTACCGAAATTCCGCAAATGTTTATAGAATCTTGACTTACAAGCTATAAGATTGAACACTTTTTCAAAGCAGTTTTGTTAATATAATACCTACAATGATATCATAAAATAGAATAAAAATCTATAGCGATGGTCAACCTTGTACCAGAATATTAATAGAGTATATTAATCTATGCTGGCCTACCGGATATAATATGAAAATATTGTTTTAAAGATCAGCCATAGCTAAATGATCACAATGTTACGCATAATATTTTAAGCCACGCGCCTTTTAGGTTAAATCAATCAAATAAATGCGGGTCCGATACATCCTCTAATGGAGGTACCTGAAATAAATGGACCTCTGCATATTGGAAAACCTGCTTGCCCTCAGATTTGCAGTACATCTACTGGTTCCTCGACGGCACTGGACTGCAGATCAGGAACACTAAGTTGATTATAAAAATCGAATGTGTAGTCTACACATTCGAATTTTTAAATCAACTTTCTAACTTTATTATATTAGATCATTACTTGACATTTCAAATAAACTAGCTAATACTAAAATATCTGTATAAACATATTACCTACACAAAAAAAAAAAAGAAAAAATAAAATAAGGCTCTTTGGCAAATCATAATATTCATCCACATCGCTTGGGATAAGTACCCAAAAGGCTGGCGCAGCATTACCATAACTTTCGAACCAAAATAAGACACGTTTTGTGGGCATTTTGCGCATGTCCATTACTTTCGATGGCCAACCAAAGCATAAACAAGTAAAAATCTACATGATATAATTTATTAATTTCAGAACACAGATTGAGCTTAATAAAGAAAACGCTAACAATGCAGCAGTTTCTCAAAGTGAACATGAGAGGAAGTATTATTTGGAACATTATGCTACCTCCGCTAGCCAGTGACCATCATTTGGTTACCTATAAGGTAATAAAGAAAATTCGTAGTTTTATTCGATCTCGTCAGCTAAATACATGAGTTTTACGAAATTGAAGCAAAAGTAATAATAGTTTAGTTTGTTTAGTTGTGCAAAAAAATTAGACCATTAAAATGTTGTCTGGGTATTGCAAATAATCATGACGACATGGTGGCATGTGTGAGGGCAATTGTGTAGATAAAATAATGGTCAATTTTAGTTATTTGTAAATACATAACAAAACAAATAAATTGTTACATTTATTTATGGCATTTGTACCTCAATATAGTATTCTATATGATTATATGGGTCTTGATGCCTGAAATAAATGAAAGGTTCTTCAATGAATATATTTTATACTTATTGCAGGTGATGCCACGCTCGCAAAATGCCCACGCCATAGTAAATGCAGGGTTTTTGTACCAACTGACTACTGAAAACATAGTCAAATCTGCTAGAATAGTCATCGGTGCACTCTCTCCAAAATTCATCAGGGCTACTGCGACAGAGAAGTTTCTGATTGGGAAAAAGCTCTTTACCAATACGACCCTGACGTCAGCACTTAAGATCATGGACACTGAGTTAGTAGTTGAAGACAACCCGCCAGAACCTTCCGTAGAGTATAGGAAGAAATTGGCTTTGGGATTGTTTTACAAAGTAAGTACCTTTATCTGACATTTTTACTAATAGTATTTAATTTTTATAAGGAATTACAAGATCCTAAGTGTTAACTTCAGGTTGAATGGGATCTGAATATCCCATTCGTAGTGTCACCGTAAAAACGAATGACCTATTCGCAAAACGTCATATGTCGAAGAAAATATATTTTCCCCAAAATTAAGATAACGGTTACGAAATATTAAATTAGTTCGGCTAAATTTCCAAATGTTTTTGTTAATATTAAATTTTTAGCTTTTTTTTTTTTTTTTTATAAATTATAAACCAGCGCTTGACCGCAATCCTGCCTGATGGTAAGCAGTGACGCAATCGTTGATGGTAAAGCGCACTAGTTTATTAAAAGCCTATTCACTCACAGCTTGATATTATCGAGAGTTAATGTGCGATGTACATTGATATTATTTGTTGTTGTTATTAATGAGCAGTAAGAACATTTATAAACTTTTATTTACACACTGCACAACAAATCGAATTAAACAATTATCTACAATCCTAGGGTTTGCTGTCACTATCTCCCGAAACAAATGTTCATGCTCGCTACAAGTCAGGGGCGACAGTGCTATCGGATACCCGTCCAGTGTCCAGAGGTGTTCAGGTGTTTGAAACTAATCCATCAGTGTGGCCCGTGACTCAACCTATTATGAAAGTGGAAGCTTTGGTGAGAAGCACTAAAAAAAATATGTTTTTTTTTAACGTAGTGTTTCTGTTTAACTTTTATACATTGCTTGTAGATACAATGTGCGGGAGAGGCTTTCTACACTGAAGATTTACCAAATTTACCAAACGAGGTATTTTGTGCCTTTGCATTAAGTACAGTCGCGGTGGGTGACATTGTGTCCATTGATGCCAGCAAGGCTTTGGTAAGATATTATTATATTCAATGTAATATTTGGATGGTCTAGACCTTACTCAAATTTTAACAATAATAATAACTTTTCAGGCTTTTCCAGGCGTGATAGCGTTCTTTAAGGCAGAAGACATCCCAGGATTAAATTCCTTTACTCCAGCGGACTCACAATTCTATTCTGCCAATGAAGATGTCTTAGCGAGTAGTACCGTCAAATACTTCAACCAACCAATAGGTATAGTTGTGGCTGAGACTCGTTATATTGCAGATAGGGCTGCAAAATTAGTACAAGCTACATACACAAATGTTAAGGAACCACTCTTAGATGTAAAACAGACTATAGATAACTCAAGCAGAAGCACCCAATTCATAGAAATAAAAGCTACCGACCAAGGTACAGAAGAAATAGCTAAAGAAATAAAAGGAGTTTCCTCAGTTTATAGCCAATTCCACTTTACTATGGAAACTCTGACTACTGTCGTCAAACCCTCTGACGACGGACTAGAAGTTTACTGCTCAACGCAATGGACAGAAGCCGTGCAGTTGATGATATCAAGAGCTTTGAATATGGATCAAAATAGGTTTGTTATTATGCTACTTAACGTTCAAAGTCTAGACATATTTAGCTTTTATTAACGTATGGAATGTTTTATTCTCAGAGTTGACGTACACACACGTCGTCTAGGAGGCTCGTATGGCCTCAAAGTGTCCCGCATCATTCAAGGGGCAATTGCTGCCGCACTTACGGTCAAGAAACTTAACAGACCCTGTCGATTCATCCAGTCCATGACTACCAATACGAGAGCTGTGGGCAAGAGACTTCCCTTCTATTCAGAAATTGATGTAAAAATATTTTTTTTAGTAAATCACTTAGTTATAATCTCATTCCTTAACACTTTTCAGCCAATTAAAAATACCACTTTGGTTTTTCTTTTTATTTATTATTCCTGCTTTCAGGCTGGCGTGAACAGTTCTGGAGTTATTCAGTACATAAACTGCAGAGTTTTTCAAGACAACGGGTATAAAGTAAACGAACAATTTCTTGCGCTTGGTGTCGGCCAATTTAATAACGCTTACAATAGAGCTCGATGGAACTACACCAGTTATGATTCTATAACCGATACAGCTAAAAATTCTTGGACTAGATCACCAGGTAAAGCCATGTTAATTAATATGTTCTCCTCAACAAGTACTCATGCTTTGCTTATTTACATATTATTCCAACAGGAACACTGGAGCACGTAGCGATGGCTGAACTTGTGATGGAACAGATCGCTTACGAGATGAACTTGGATCCTTTAGATGTAAGGCTAGCTAATCTCGACGTACAATATAGTAGCGAAATGAAAGAAATGGTTGACAACCTTATCATAAAATCTGACTATATAAAACGACGACAAATAGTTAACAAATTCAACAATGAAAACAGGTGGAAGAAAAGAGGACTGAGATTTGCTTTCTTAAGATGGACTCCCATTGCGGGAGTTAATTTTTACGTAAATCTGTCAGTATATCGTGGAGACGGTACTGTAGTAATAACACATGGCGCCGCAGAAATGGGCCAAGGAATTAACACTAAAGCTGTTCAAGTAGCTGCGTATTTGCTTAATATTCCTGTGGACAAAATCATTGTTAAAGAAAATAATACTGTAATTGCACCGAACTGTTCGACAAGTGGAGGAAGTATTGTAAATCAAAATGTAATAGTGGGAGTAAGAAGAGCTTGCCAACAACCTTTGGATAGACTGAAACCGATCAGAGAGGAAATGGATAATCCCACTTGGGAAGAGTTGATTACAAAAGCTTTTAATGCCAATGTAGACTTGCAAGCTCATGGGTTCACGAGGACTGATGAGGAATATCCCTTTGATATTCTTGGAGTCACTTTAGCTGAAGTAGAATTAGATGTACTAACCGGACAGTTTGAGTTGGTGAGAGTAGATCTTTGCGAAGATGCTGGTCAGAGTGTTAGTCCTGAAATTGACATTGGTCAAGTAAGTATTTAAAAATGAATAATTTAATTATGGTTCAAAAATTAAGAATAATGTAAGAGTAATCCTATAAATTAACTTTCTACTACTTTTTTTTCATTATTATATTGTATATTCCATTAGCTAATAACTGTTTAATATATATTATACCAACTTAGGTAGAAGGAGCCTTCATAATGGGTTTGGGCTACTGGACTTGTGAGCAACTTGTCTACGCTCCTACTGGTGAACTTCTAACTGATCGTACCTGGGACTACCATGTGCCATTAGCCAGGGACATTCCGCAGGATTGGCGGGTTTACTTTAAGAAGAATTCTTACTCGGATGAAATTATTTTCGGATCTAAATGTAAGTGAAATTTAAGTATTTGATCAAAGCCAATCGTTCTTTCCACATTCGTCAAATAAGAAAATTAATTTTATTATTTCGTCCATACTCAGGTATTGGGGAGCCTCCGTTGTGTATGGCTGTGGCTGTTGCTTTTGCCATGAGGGAAGCTATTGTTGCTGCTCGTGTTGAGTCGGGTATTCCTGCGACACAGTGTTACCAAGAAGGTAAACAGTTAAAGATTTGCAGATTTTCGTTTATAATATGTCTTGGATGTTTTATAGCATTAAGCACACTTAAACTAAGTAGCATAATTATATTTATTTTTATGCCATGCCAAACAAATGTGCTATTATATAAGGCACATTGTAAAGTAGGCTGATATGTTTTTATTGTTCCAGATGGGCCCTATACTGTTGAAAGAAACTGTCTACTATCGTCGACGAATCATGCGGATTTCAAGTTCAATTAATTACATTAAAACTAGTGATTATTAGCAGATAGCAGAAAGTAATTAAAATTAATAATATTTTCCTTTAATTTATATTTATTGCCGCTAGCAAAAAAATTATCAGCTTGCATTTGTAAATTGTTCTGTATAAATAAGAATTAATGTAACTGGGAAACATTTTTATATTTTTTCTGGTTATAATCGTGTTTTACTATAATATATTGTTGGTGACGGAAGGCGAGTTTATTTTTAATATTATAAAATAGTGCTTGACCGCAAACCTGCCTGATGCTAAGCAGTGATGCAATTGATTGTAAAGCGCGCTAGTTTATTCACTCAATAAAACTGAGGGAATAGGAAGAAAGACGGCAGTTCAGCGAGATGATACATTGCATCACTTCGATGCAATGTTAAACCCAACAACATGACCAACGATGCTGCGCCAGAGGAAGATTGATCTGGAGACTCTTTATAACCAAACTTCCGACACAACAACATTTGGCCATGATTAGCTGTTGTCAACCGTTGAAGTTATATAGGAGGCACCAAGGTGAAACGAGAAAAAGAGGCACAGAGGGAGAGGAGGTTGAGACACTTGTGTCTCAACGGTCTCTTTTTCATTGCTCTTTTTAATTGACCATTAAGTAAAGTGCTTGTGTTATTTTTTGTGTTTTCGTAATATTGTCATGTTTGTGTATTATTAAATAATTAAACTTGTCTTTTATTTTATATTTAAACTTATTTTACTTCTAATTCCTAAAATAAAAAATGGAATAAATATTCATTCGCCCACAAGTTAAGTAGCTAAGTGTAGTTATGTATAGAACAAATGTTCCTTGCGTTCTAAACGATCCCCGAGGCATCATAAGCTTAGCAGAAGGTCACGTAGCAAGTATACGAGATCCTCGCGGTAGCTGCTTGAAAACGCGAAGCCCTGCATCACCGCTTCCACAATGCATTGGTAGATGTCGCATGTCTTCGAAGTTTTGCTTTTAAGACATGCCGGTTTCCTTGCGATCTTTTCCTTCACCATTTCGAGAGCGGTGATGAAATAAATAACACAAAGTAAAGCGCCTAACAGGATTCGAACCTACGACCTACAACTTGTAAATAGCGACCGATACCACTAGGCCACCGCTCGTCTTTTCTGTTATGTCTGTGCGTTCTTCTCTGTTCTGTCTCGCGGTTGAAAGCCGGAAATAGGTACTGCTACTGGGGTTTCGGCTGCGTCCATGGAGAAAAGAGTGGAAGCAATACAGTCATTGAAGCTAGTAAGCACTCATAATTTTAACGTTCGATCCAAATGTGCGTGATGTTAATCAGTTTGACGAGGTTAACAGTTAATTGAGAATGATTTGAAGAGAAATAAGGAGGCAAAGTTGAACGCTTAAGCAAAAATCAACCTAACTAAGACAGGCGTTAACGAAACCATCCATGATTACATGTCTCCATGTACCTAGAGCCAAAATGACAGTCATGAGCATCAAGTATTCCCAGTCCACGGGAACGGGGAACGCATAATGAATAATTCTACTTTTGCAGAGTCCCATGGACTCAAAAGAATTGATAAATAATATAACTTTGTTGTTTATGGAGTAACTTTAGCTGAAGTAGAACTAAATAATTGAACGTGTTCCCTTAATGTCTCGTGTTGCTCGCAGAATATCTCCGCCACCAGCATTGAGCATCTTATGGTTGGATTTCCAAATAAAGGAGATAATTCAAAAATGCATGTTATTAATGCAGCATACATACCAGTACCACCTTGGGCGACTGCTGATGTATATAACTCTCATTTCGACATACTGCACGACCTATTAAATATACTTGACGTGGTAAGTGCATTCATTGTTGGAGATTATAATCTTCCGGATATTACATGGCGGGTGGCCTTAACCGATAATCAGAATCGAACTATTGGTACGTCCTGCACTGGGACTTCCCGTGTATGTTTGGAACTACTACAACTAATGTCAACCTTGGATGCCTACCAATATAATACAATATGTAATGGAAATGGTAAAATTCTCGATTTGTTCATTTCAAATATAATTAGCACTTTAAGCCCTCCAATAGATCCCTGACTTCCTGTAGACCCCCATCACCCTCCGTTTATTACAATTGTTCCCATAGGTGTGTCAATACAAACCATTAAAAGAAAACCCATGAAGAAATACAATTCCCTTAAGGCCAATTACGATGTCATTAATGAACAAATCAACGAAGTCGAGTGGTCGGTCCTATTGGATCATCTTTCATCCGAGGAAGCGGTTGACGTATGTTATAATGTGCTGAGCCGTATTGTTTCACCAAACGTTCCTCTATTGAGGTCTCGTGCGCCTGAGTTTCCTGTTTGGTTTTCTCCACACTGGATCAAAATTTTTAAAAAGCAAAAGCGTCTTTGGATTAAGTAGTAGAAATTTAAAAATATTAAAGATTATAACATGTTTTCTGAATACCGAACAACTTTTAAAGAAGCCTGTAACCGTAACTTTTCTGCGTACATTAAATCTGTTGAAGATAATCTTACCTCCAATGTTAAAAACTTCTGGACTTATTTATCTAATCGCAAAGATAAATCAGGCATCCCATCTACGATTCAATACCATAGCCTTAAGTCTAGTGCTCCGGATTTGGTTTGCAATATGTTTTCCGATTTCTTTCTATCGGTATTTGAACCTGCATTGTCCACGTTATCGACGTGGACCGCACCATCCCAATGTGACACTAACATCTTAATCGACACCATATATATCGAAAAATCTAAATTACTTCGAGAGTTAGAAAACCTCGACCCGTCCAAGGGGGCCGGCCCAGACGGATACCCGGCTTTGTTTTTTAGGGCCACTGCTAATAGCCTTTGTGGACCGCTTCATATAATTTATAATAAATTCCTGTGTGAAGGGGTGTTTGGGGTGCGAGTCGAAAAGCCTCCACGTGGCGCACCCTGGGCAACGCCAGCCCCAACTGCCCACCGAGTTCTGGTGGACTCTTGGGTCTGGCGGCAAATACTTCACACAGGGAAGGGCCAGGTTTCAATCACTGATCATCTTTGATGGTCGTTGATGGGAACCTGGCCTATAGGGGTTCGCATGCATCCGCTTCCACTCTGTTAAGCAGAGTCGAAGTGGATGCATGCTGGGGTATACCGTAATCCCTCAGGGGACCGGGGGCTGTCGGGGCGTTTGTCCGGGCCACGAGGGGACACCTCTATAAAACGGCCGAACCACGGGCGGAATATCCCGTCTCTAGGTTATTGCAGACCTGACGGA
The DNA here is from genome assembly GCA_017933935.1 of Sesamia nonagrioides. Taxonomy (NCBI): domain Eukaryota; kingdom Metazoa; phylum Arthropoda; class Insecta; order Lepidoptera; family Noctuidae; genus Sesamia; species Sesamia nonagrioides. The sequence continues at coordinate 129,771 of JADWQK010000128.1, forward strand.
CCAGTAATCCGTCGAAAATTGCAATCTAATCCTAAGTTTTGGGGGCTCGGCGAGAGGATGAATGGCTGGAGGATGTCCAGTCGTTAGAGCTCCCCACTGTAGGTACCTGCCGCCCCCTACAGTATATAGGCTTACCCGGTGTACGACGCTCTGCCCGGTGTGGACTTCAAATCGCTAATACTCGTGGGTTTAGATATGGAAAGAAAAAATAAAAACAACAAACAACGAACGGAGGAGGAGAGTGATGTGGCGTCGGAGTCTGGCGCTGCATGTGGCGTGACGGGCTCGTTTAAGAGCCCGGAGCGCGTAGAGGAGGGGGCTTCCGGGAAGAAATCCTTCCTGAAGAAGCGCCCCAAACCGAAGGATAGCCAAGGATCATCCTCGGATTGCGGGACGGGAAAGGCCCGCAAAAAAATTAGTCGGCGCGAGGCCCAGGAAAAGCCGAGCCGAACCAGCTCAGTCGAGCTGGTACGAGAGGGCTCTGAGCTGTCGGAAGGACAGCCGGAAGCCGTTGGCCCCAACTCGGAGCCAGCCGCAAAGTTTGAAGAAGTCGTGGCTGCCGCGGTCAAGGGTGTGGCTTTGAAGAGGCTGCAGTCCACCAAAGACAAAGCCATATCAGCAGCCACGGCTTCCATCATTGCGGCAGCGAAGGCCATCCATGTGGGACCCCCGGCGGATGGAGTGGCAGAATTGCGGGCGGAGATCGCCCACTTGACAGCCACCATGGAGCTCCTCCGAAAGGAGAACGAGGAGCTCCGAGCGGACCTGGCCGTGCTGCGAGCTGGCAGCCGCCGGGAGGTGCCACAGGAGGGGGCGCCACAAGGGCGGAGTGGGCACACGCCGGCCGAGGATCCAGGCCTGACCCTGGTGCTAAAGGAGCTGGCCGCCTTCCGGAGTAGGTTTTCGGCTCTGGAGGCCGTTGTTCTGCGCCCCCCACTTGCGGCTAGCCGGCCAGCCTCAGGCCAGCGGAAGGCAGTAACCTACGCTGCTGCCGCAGCCACTAATGCCACAGCTACAGGGAAGAAGGCCAAGAGTTCACCTTCACAGGCTCCAGCTGCGAAGGCCACAGTCCCTGCAGCAAAAAGGCAGCCTCCTCCACCTCCTACAACCCCTGCAGCCGATGCCGCCTGGCAGGTAGCAGGGGAGAAGGAAAAGGCGGCTAAGGCTGCAAGAGCGGCTAGAAAGCGGCTGCGGCGGAAGGAGCGCAGCGCCGCGGCTAGGATTCGTGCCCCGAAATCCGCAGCTGTAGTGATAACACTACAGCCGGAAGCGGAAAAGAAGGGCACGTCCTACCGCGACGTGCTCAGTAAGGCGATGGAAGCGGTGAACCTCCAGGAGATCGGAGTCACCTCGGGCATTAAGATGAGGATCACCGCGACCGGAGCCCGCTTGATTGAGGTTCGTGGTGAGGCTAGTGGCCCGACTGCAGAAGCTCTGGCTGAAAAGCTAAGGGCGTCCTTAGATGCGGTCGAGGCCAAAGTTTCCAGACCCACCAAGTGCGCTGACTTGCGCATCTTGGGTCTGGACGATACGGCGACAAAGGAGAGAGTGGTGGCCGCCATTGTCGGGGCTGGGGGATGTTCTGCCGAACAGATTAGAGTGGGCACCCTCCGCCCTGACCGCACGGGGTTACAAACTGCTACGGTGAGCTGCCCCGTGTCGGCGGCCGAGAAAATTGTCGGAGAGGGCCGAAGACTTCTGGTGGGCTGGGTTTCAGCGCAGGTGAAACTGCTGGAACCCAGACCTCTGAGGTGCTACCGCTGCCATGTGGGCCACCACGTGGGAGTAAAATGCACCTCGGAGGTGGACCGCAGCGGTCTCTGCTTCCGCTGCGGTCAGCCCGGTCACAAGGCCGGCTCGTGTGAAGCCACTCCGCACTGCTCAGTTTGTGCGGCAGCTGGTAAGCCGGCCGAGCACCGGGCTGGGAGTAGAGCCTGCGCCCCACCCACCAGAAGCAAAGCCAAGGGCCGGGTTAGGCCCTCCGCCACCACCGCCGTCGTCGCCGCAACCGCGGCCTCTGCCGCAGCCGCAGCCTCTGCCGCTGCCGCTTCCAGCAACGCCGTTGCTGTCGTCGCCGCCGCTGTCACCGCGGCTGAGCCCTTACAAGGGCCTCGGGAGGAGGCTGTTATGGAGTGCCAATAAATGCCCCCATTACGCCTGTTTAGGCCGATCACTGGCAACCCTCGCGGTGCGGGGGGAGAGGTGACGGCCCCACTACGATCGCGCGCCATCCGAAGCGCGTCATTCGAAGAGAGAACTTTCGACGACTACCTCTTGTTAACGCACTACTGTATTTACTAAATTGTATATTGTAATATTTAATTAAAGTCAAGAAAATTTAAGTATTTGCATAATTTGTCTCCTCATCTTCACTACCTAACACACCAGAGTCCAGGCTAGGACAACGCCTCCTCCAGGCGAACATCAACCACTGCGCCTCCGCTCAGGACCTTTTGCTCCAGAGCATGGCGCAGTGGTTGATTAACATCGCCGTGGTCGCTGAGCCGTACTTTGTCCCACCCAGGGAAGACTGGGTGGAGGACCTCAACGGCTCAGTGGCCCTAATTTCGTCGGCCGCCGCCGGCACCCCGTCGCTCGAGGCCATCAAGAGAGGACGGGGTTGCGTAGCAGCACGGTTCGGGGAGATAGTCGTGGTGGGGGTATACTTCTCCCCGAGCCGAACTCTTGCCGAATTCCACAATTCCCTTGCGGAGTTAAGAGTCGTCGTCGTAGGGTGTCGATCCCTCCCCGTGCTCGTCCTCGGGGACTTCAATGCCAAAAATCTGGCTTGGGGTTCCCGACTTACAGACACACGGGGCAGGATGGTGGAGGACTGGGCTCTGGAGACAGGCCTGGTCGTCCTAAACCGGGGTTCGGTCCCAACCTGTGTGCGGATGCGGGGTGAATCAGTGGTGGACATATCGTTCGCCAGCCCCGCTCTGTCGCCACATGTCCTTGACTGGCGGGTCATGGAGTGTTGAGGTTGAATTCCATTATTGTCTCTGGCAGCTAACATTTATAAAGAAATTAAATATATTTAAGTTTGGAAGACAGATTCGGGAGACAAGCGAAAAATATGTTGTTGTTTTAGTAGTAGTAAAAATAGAATGGTTCGTCCAAAAAAAAGGAAATTATAAGATATGTTTTTTATAACTGTTTATTTATAGAGTCTTGTTTTAAAATTGAAAAATATAATGTGTGAATGAATTATATGTGATTTAATTTTGAAGTTTTTTTTACAAAAGGATCCCAAGAGGTACTGCATCCCATTTATTTTATAACTACAACAGGTTATGAACTTTCAAAACCTAAAAAAACATGCTTATAAAAAATATCAAACTATGATTTTTAAAAGCATGTTTTTTTTAGTTTTTTAAACTATATTTATTTTCAACTTTTTACCTCGATATTCTTTAAAAAAAAAAACGAACGAACTGTTAGACGGGTAAACGTCGGAGAGGTTTTAAAAAAAACGTTTTTAATTAAAACACTATATTTAGCACTTGAATACAGACAGGGTGAACTGGTACGTCTAAGAGATGTGCTCGCGATAAAGATTGAACGCAGACTGCTGAATGATGTACTCGTGACGAAAGTGCTGATTAAGCACTTTTGTGACGTAGAGAGCTTTATTGCTAAGTTTGAAGTATTTTAGTTATTTATGCATTTTAGGGTGCATTTGGCAATCGTAACAGCCCCCCGATTTAGAGTGAACTACACGTTTTAAGGTGAAGTTTACGGGAAGATGAAAATATATTAGGATTACCCAATTCGAAGGGCGGGAGCTGGTATAATTTGGGGAATATTAATTTCTTCGTCAATTGGTTTGGAATCGCTATTGTTTCTATTAAAGCGATATAGTTTCCTAAACGCACCAGTTTTACAGATTTTGTACAGAAGATACAGAGTTATTAAAATTAAAGTTACAATAGTTATAGCTGAATAATAATTGCCATATTGGACAATATGAGGCTTTTCTGGTTTTTCAATGATTTTGTCTAAGTTTTTTAACATTTCAGGATTATAAGCGACAGAGTCTAGGTTTACATTTTTCAAAGAAATAGACGGTAAACTAGGTACAATATTATCAAAACTTAATCTATTACAGCATGAATCATTAATTATGTTTAAATTCGTCTTAACAGGTTTTAATAGGACATTAACATTGTCTCGAGAAACAAATTGTGTATCTTTACAGTATGCCATACAACCCTTGGGTAGGTATAATATGCCACTACCACTTATATCTAATTCAGTTAATTGATTTACATTATTACATTCAATACTTAATTTAGATTTTTCCGACGTTACATATAACCATTTGTTATTTAGAAGAGGCTGCCAGATACTAACTTGACCATGAAAAAATTTTGTTTTACATATTTCTGGAATCGAGGTTAGTACTTTACTAATTATTTCTGTTTCACAGCAAGGAGTTGCGGCGACAGAATAGGATATACTCGTGTCACAGAGATAGTGATCACTGTTTACGATTTTACAATTTATTAATTCGTCAAGTTTACAATATGTTGATTTATCTTTAGTTATTCCAACGTATTTAGAGGATGGAATAATAGTTGAATAAGATACAGGGTTGTCAACCTCGTACGGCACTGGACAAGGTAAGTTATGATACAATGAAAAATGTTGAGGTTTAATCAAAGGTATTTCAAGGACAAACACTATTTGGCCCTTGCTATAGTAACTAGATATAGTAGATATATTTAGAATAATATGTACATTTTCTAGACTTAGGAGAAGAGGTAACTGTCTAGAGTTCGAGATGAATCTGTAGTTATTCACTAATTGAGTATAAAGTTCTATTGGTGAAAGAATAGATGGATATAGAATGTTTGATCTACCAAACATAACTGAGTTCACTATATCCTCGACCTTGAATGATAAAGCTAGAAGGCTATTTTCTATCATAGACGTTAATTCTAAAATACGGGATCGAATTCCTAATTCTTTAGAAATATAAGTTAGGTTTTTAATGTCTTTGTATAAAGCGTCGATGGCGACGTTTAATTCATATTCATTGGATTTTATGGCTTTTAATGTGTTGTTATAAGATTTAAGGGTGGAAGTAGTAACGAGAATATTTTCTTTAAGCATTGATGCTATTTTGCTGGTATCAGCTTGAATTTCCTGAATGGCGTTATTATAGCGGATGGCATCTTCTTCATCCATAGTTCCAAATAGTTTTTTGGACAAGGTCCCAATAACACCCAGAAGTGCGGACCTTTTTACTTGATGAGACATGAGATAAGAGATTGCCTCGTTATCGCGTTTAATATCTTGGAAACGAGTTACTAGAGGTAGAAAAAGATTATTGCATTCTACATAATCAAGAGCTTTGCTTTTTTCGCATAGTGATTTTGAATTATCAAGTATATGATGTAAATTAATAATATGTGGGTCAATAAATGAGATTTCTAAAGGAATTACTACACTAAGATAACTATCGACTAAACTCAGGGATCCTATGGGATCGAAGTAAATCCCAGAACTATTCGTCAGGGGTTTGACGAATTCTTGACCCGTTGAGGGATTACTGCAAGGAAATAGAACTAGTGTTAGTGTAATATTATTAATTACTATGCTTATATACTAATATTTAAAATTAAGATTTATGTATAAGACCTAGGAGCTAGTTTTACCTCATCATAGTGATGGGTGACATGTCGTCTATTAATTAATAGAGTTAAAGTGTTGCGGCCGTTAATTTTGACCACTTTATATGGACCTTTCCATACGGGTGATAAGGCTTTTCGCAATCTTACGTGATTCTTTAGGTATACGTAATCCCCTACTTTATATTGTACGGGACGAGAGTGGTTATCGTAATATTCCTTCGACTTTTCTTTTGATTTTTGAATATTTTGAAGGGCTTTTTCCCTTGAGAGTTTTAATCGATGGTGTAGGAATTTAATGTATTCGGGATAAGTCGATTGGGAATGTAATTCGTAAACAGAATCAGGGATGAAGGCTTTATGGCCGAAGAGTAGTTCGTATGGAGTAAAATTTGTAGAAGCATGGACTGACGTGTTATAGGCAAGCATTGCGGTATATACGTATCTATGCCAGTCTGTATGGTTTTCATTGACATAAGACTTAAGGTATTCTTTGAGTGTAGAATGACTGCGCTCAAGCGCACCTTGAGTTTGGGGATGATAAGGGGATGACCAGATTTGCTTAATCTTTAAGAATTCGCAGGTTTTCTTGAACATATCTGCAGTAAAATTGGTTCCTTGATCTGTAAGGATCATTTTTGGAATTCCAAATAAAGAAATGAAATGGACGAGGCACTCGCATGTGTCCTCTGAAGTAGCATTTGCAATGGGATATGCAAAGGAAAATTTAGTAAGGTCATCTTGCATAGTTAAGATGAACTTAAGTCTTGTTAGGCCCGCCTCCGGAAGAGGACCTACGAGATCCATGCTAAGACGCTCAAAGGGTTTCGTGGAAGTAGTAGTTATCTGCATGGGTGAGCGGTTAGTTTGCCTTAGGGCTTTATTCGATTGGCATTGCGAACAATTTTTTATATATAATTCAATGTCTGATCGCATGTTTTTCCAATGATATCTTTCTTTTATTCTATTTAGCATACGAGCCGTACCTAAATGTCCGGCGATAGGGATATCGTGATTTTCCTTAAGGATTTTCTTTATTTCAGATGGAGTTGGAAATATTAGTGAATTATGATAGATGTCAATAGATACATTCGAGTTATTGAAGATATAGGAGAACATATTATATATTTTTGGCCAGTCGTGTTTATCGAAAGGGTTACGGAAATTAGTAATAGCTAAATGTATGATTTCCTCCCTTGATGTCGAGAGTATTTGATGTTTTAGGTTTATTAGACTTTTATAGATGTCTTCGTAAGAGCAACTATCGAAATGGTAGACTTTTGTAAATAGGAAATAGAAGGTTTTAGATTTGTGTTCAAAGGGTAGGCAAGTAAACAACGTCCTTTCTTTACCCAGGAGATCTGAGGAATTTTCAATTTCACCTAAAATTTCCTCTATATAAGGGTTAGCCGTATCAAGGTCAATAGAAGTAGGTAGAACTATATGTTTACAAATACTTTTGAAAATATTTTCATTATGTTCTATAATTTTAGTATTACTATTAAACTGTTTTCCGGACATTGTTTTCTGGAATTTGGAATAGTTTTCACTGGAACTAGAAGTTAGTGATAGATGCTCCTCAGCATTATTATCAACCGTAGGATTTGGAAGGTTTGGATTTTCAGGTAAGTCATCTCTATTTTCAGGACCAAGAATATCTGTGAAGGAATCGTCATTGTCTAACAACTCTACCGACGGAACTTCGTCAGAATCCAGAGGTATAGAAGGTAATTGTATATCGAGATCTTCTAGAGTTATAGGACTAAAATTAGGCGATTGATTTTCGTCATTCCGCCTAGACGTAGAAGGAATAGAATTATCATCTGTATTTTGAACAGGGTTTACGGGGAATCGAGACAACGCATCAGCGTTGCTATTGATTTTACCTTTTTTGTACTCGATTTTGTAGTCAAATTCTCCTAGTTTTAAGCGCCATCTAACTAGTCGGGATCCAGGATCTTTGCAGTTGAATAACCATTTTAATGGTCTATGATCTGTTACTATAGTGAATTTATGTCCATATAGATATGGCCTAAACATTTTGGTACCAAATACTATGGCTAGACATTCTTTTTCTGTGGTGGAGTAATTGGTCTCCGCTTTATTCAACGTTCTTGATGAGTAAGCGATTGGGCGATCCTTTCCAATTTCGCCTTGGGATAGAATGGCTGATATTGCATAATTTGATGCATCGCAGGTAAGCACAAAGGGCTCAGAAAAGTCGGGATATATAAGTATAGGAGCGGAAATTAGTTTTCCTTTTAGTTCTTCGAAAGCTATTTGTTGTTCATTCAACCAAGAGAAAGGGACATCATTTTTTAGTAATGTAGTGAGAGGTTTAGCGGTTTTAGAAAAATCAGGGATGAAACGGCGGTAATAGGATACTAGACCTAGGAATGATTTAACGTCCTTGGGACATTTAGGAATTGGAAATTGAGACACGGCCTTGACCTTTTCAGGATTTGGGCTTACTCCTTTGTCACTAATGATGTGACCAAGGTAACCGACTTCTTTGCGCAAGAATTCGCACTTGTCGGGTTGTAGTTTAAGATTATATTTGCGTAGTCTATCGAAAACTTTTAACAATTTATCGCAATGTGATGACAGATCATGTGAATATATTACTACATCGTCAAGATAGACGTAACAATGAATGCCTTGAAGTCCGGCGAGAGCGGTATTCATAAGCCGTTGAAACGTAGCGGGTGCATTTTTTAGTCCAAACGGCATGCGTTTGAATTCAAAATGCCCTTGAGGAACAGTGAACGCGGTTTTAGGAATGTCGTTCCTATTAACGCATATTTGGTGAAAACCTGAGCATAAATCGAGGGTGGAAAAGTATTTACTTTGCCCTAATTGGTCTAGTATTTCGTTGATTTGAGGGATAGGATAACTTTCGCCGATTGTGATGTCATTCAGTTTCCTATAGTCAATGACAATGCGCCATTTTTTCTGGCCAGAGGAATCTGTTTTCTTAGGGACGACCCAAACTGGGAATGACCAAGGGGAAACAGAGGGTTGAATGATGTCCTGGGACAACATTTTAGAGATTTGCGTTTCAACTTCTTTTTTGTGAACCTCGGGAAACCTGTATGATTTGACATTGATAGGTTCCGAGGGGGACGTTTTTATTTCGTGTTTTAAGAGATCGGTGGTCGACAATTTATCGTCGGGTAAATGGAAAATGTCAGAGTATTGAGAACAGATATCGAATAAGCACGACTTTTCTTCGTCGTTGAGATGATTAGCCCGTAACATGTTTAGGACTTCTTCTTTTCTGATTGTAGAAGATTTAGAAGAATCAGAGTTTGGTTGGATTTGGAAAGAGTTCACCTCGAAGGGTTGTATTTCTAATTTTAGATCAGAGTTGATTGTGACTTGTTTTTCAGAGGTGTTGACAACCGATATATTTATTCGGTTGTTATCCTTAACTGTAACGATGCAGTTAGCTATCAACAAGGATTCGGAGATATGTTGATCGAGGATAAGTCCTTGTCGATGCTCAGGATTATTAACAGTACATTCTATAATAGTTTCAGTACGGGGTGCGATTTTATATACGGGTTGGCAGTATTCTAATTTTGTTATGATATTACTAATTTGTAATGTGTCGGTATTATAGTCAATAATACCGTCTAAATCATTCAGGAGGTCAGTTCCAATTATGCCGTCATAATTTAAATCGATATTTTCGACTACGTGGAAACGATATGCAATATCAGAATTTGGAAATAATTCCAATTGGAAATGACCTAAGGTGGGTATGGTTTCGTTAGTGTTGTGAATACCTTTCAGTTGAATGATTTTGTTTTGAAGCACGGGCATTGATTTGATTGAGTTTCTTTTTATCAAGCTCACAGCGGATCCGGTGTCGACTAAGAAATTTAAACTACGGTTACTTAACTGAGTTTTAAGGGTAACATGAGGTACGTATCTTTTCGTAGAATTAGAAGTAATTTCGTAAATAATACTTTTTTGTGTTTCAGGAGTTGAACAACCCGCAATTGGATTCAGAGTAGGCTCAGTAAATTTAGAAGAATTTGGTACTTCAGATACAGAAGACTTAGAGGATTTCGAATAGGCTGACTCTTTAGGTACAGCTGGTACAGAGGATTTAGAACAGGCTGACTCTTTAGGTACAGCGGATACAGAAGATTTAGAATAGGCTGACTCCTTGGGTACGGCGGATACAGAGGATTTCGAATAGGCTGACTCTTTAGGTACAGCTGATACAGAGGATTTAGAATAGGCTGACTTCTTGGGTACAGCGGATACAGAGGATTTAGAATAAGCTGACTGTTTAGGTGCAGCGGATACAGAGGATTTAGAATAAGCTGACTCTTTAGGTGCAGCGGATACAGAGGATTTAGAATAAGCTGACTGTTTAGGTGCAGCGGATACAGAGGATTTAGAATAAGCTGACTGTTTATGTGCAGCGGATACAGAGGATTGCAGCGGATACAGAGGATAGAATGCTGACTCTTTAGGTGCAGCGGATACAGAGGATTTAGAATAAGCTGACTTCTTCGGTACAGCGGATACAGAGGATTTAGAATAAGCTGACTTTTTCGGTACAGCGGATACAGAGGATTTAGAATAAGCTGACTCTTTAGGTGCAGCAGATACAGAGGATTTAGAATAAGCTGACTTCTTAGGTACAGCAGATACAGAGGATTTAGAATGGGTGTCTTTTAAGTGCGAAGGCGGATTTAGAATTTGAGGGCTGGGCCCCACGTGACACCGTCGTGAGCCCACTACTCGTTTAAATGATTTTCATCGCTTACAGAACCTTGGGGTTCGTTGTCGTAATCGACGTGGTTGACATGGTTTTGTGTATTACTTTGTCGTGGAGTGGAATCGTCATTTTGACTGGATTTGTATTTTTTATTATTATTATATTGGCGTTTTTTGCAATTTTCAATGGTATGGCCCTCAAACTTGCAATATCGGCATGTAGGTGGAGAAGACTGGGGTTTACCTGAATTATGAGTCGTATTAGATTTAGAGCGATTTTGAGTAGTATTCAGTTTTTGCGGAGGACGGTTTAAATTCCTTCTCTTTGATAGTAGGGCCTGTATTTTCTCCTCCGAGATAGCAAAGTTAATGGCTTCATTCAAGGTGGAAGGATTTTTCATGCGAATTAAATTACAAATTTTGGGTGAAAGCCCCATTAAAAATGAGTGGAGGGCTAGTTCCTCCATAGCCGATATTTTTCCGACTAACTCGGTTCTCTTTTTATTGGAAAATGTAATTTCGGTAATTAATTTGGCTAGGCAAGACTCAATTTTGAGAGAATATTGACTTACAGATTCATCTGGCTGCTGTTGGAGTTCCTGTAATTCGGATAATAGATGTGCGTAATGTTTCGTTTCCCCAAATTGGGATTGTAAAAAGGACTTTACCTGTTCCCAGTCGTTAAAATCCTTTATGGATGCTGCTGACTCGGCTTTTCCTTCGAGTCGGCTTAGAATATAATTTAATAAAATAGGTTTTTGAGTTGTTGAAGCAAGTTTGTTTGCATTGTCGCAGTTATTAAGAAATGATTGAAGTTTCTCTCGAGACCCGTCAAAGGGTTTAATAAACTTGAAAAGAATAGTTGTTTCCATTTTTTCTGACAGAGTAACGAGCTCTGCCCTTGATTCAGATTTTTCGGTTGCCATATAGGCCGGAAAATAAAACGAAACAAAGCTAATAAAAATAGAATACAAAATAATAAAGTACAACGGTTACAAAGTATGCTAAGAATGCGTCGAGTCGAGCTGATAAGCCCTCCGCTTCGTAGAAGTTCGTATGTTTTGACTACGGATTTTATCACTAAGTCTCACTGTAACTTTGCACTGGATTATATTTTATTTATGATTTTGAACACACGGCACTGCACTGGATTTCGAGTTATTATGTTGATTTCACTTACAGGATTGCAGCTGCGGTGACGAGAAGAGACAGGAACATGATCACCTGATTTCAGGGACGGTGTAAGTACCTGAATTATTGTCAGGAACACTGGAACTGGGTTTGCACTCTGAACTCGCGGTATTTCACAGGAAGTACACACGCGGGTAAGCGTTGGATTTTATGGGATTTAGAATAGATAGATAAGATGTGGATATAGAATGAGTCTGGTTCGGCACTATGATTTGCACACTGAATGTCTGAGGCGTTTTCCAGATTTTTAAAATCCTTTTGCGCTGCCACCAATTGTTAGACGGGTAAACGTCGGAGAGGTTTTAAAAAAAACGTTTTTAATTAAAACACTATATTTAGCACTTGAATACAGACAGGGTGAACTGGTACGTCTAAGAGATGTGCTCGCGATAAAGATTGAACGCAGACTGCTGAATGATGTACTCGTGACGAAAGTGCTGATTAAGCACTTTTGTGACGTAGAGAGCTTTATTGCTAAGTTTGAAGTATTTTAGTTATTTATGCATTTTAGGGTGCATTTGGCAATCGTAACAGCCCCCCGATTTAGAGTGAACTACACGTTTTAAGGTGAAGTTTACGGGAAGATGAACGAGAACGAACGTATTGAAAACGGTGGGACATTTTACAGAGCCGCTCACGCATAGTCCAAGGAGTTACAGATGGACAAACAAACAAACAACAAGCAAGCAAGCACACAAACAAGCAAGCAAACATACAAGTGAAACTAATAAAAAGCATGTAAAAAACATTTCTTGTGTTAAATAATATAAAGTAAATTTTAACAATATACTTGACTTTGAGTGTTGTTTACAAAAAACAAATTCAGTAAGAATACAAAAACTCAAATTTTATAATGATGCAAATGAAAATTATTATTATTGGCTAAGCACCTTCAATCATACCACTTATTAAAATCATGGATTGTCGCCCATTTTACATTCAATATATAACGTAGCATCAAAATAACAGTAGTTGCAGAGTGGCGCCGCATGTAGCAGTATTTTAGTTCGTGTCAATAAAATCTACACCAATTTGGTTTAAAACTAGACTCGCAATCGTATTGGGTTTAAAGTGCATAGCATTTTTATAGCGACGTGTTTTTGTGTTGTTGTTTACAAGTATGTTACGTATCGGTACCAACACATGTCCCCACATCGTGACCAGCACCATGTCACGAGGCCCAAATCAGCTGAATCAGGATATTATACCTGTTTTTATGGAACTGAAGCTGTACGGAGTATTACAACATCTCAACGGCTGAGTCGTCTCCTCGTGTCGCCGCCTTGTGAACAGCCGCGAATCGCTAAATCATCAATCACCTCATTAGATTGGACCTCGATAAAACCTACATATGGACCAATTTCGAGAGATGCAATATAATAAGATAAGATAGCAGTGCAGGAGTGTCGTCCTAACCTCGGACGCATTCGCACTTAGGATAAGTAGATTTAGGAATTACCATGTAATCTTAACTATAATAAATGTAGTATAAGTGATTATAGTTTCCATTTGCACCCTCCGTCGTGGCCGAAAATGTAATTAGTATGGTAGTCATGTGGAGCATTTAAAAAAAAATATTATCCACTACCTAGTGCTTGACCATTATTCTGTACTAGTTTATTAAGAGACTATTCTTTCTAATCTTGAAGAAACTTAAATTGTAGTTTGACGGAAAGATCGCCGCAGGCAATTTGTTCCAGTCCTTAGATGTACGCGGTATACAACGTGTAACATAAAGGATATATATATACCAAGGGCATGGCATCTTTAGATGATATCAAACGATATCGGAAGGGTTTCAACTCAAAATAAAATACTCAAAAAATTGGTACCAAATTTTCGGTTTCGTGTGTTTCTTAAAATCAAACCATAACAAACGTGGCAGCACACTACATACGTTAATAACTACTCGTTACCCGTCACGTTACTTGCCAAAATCCGATAAATGTCTTCAATATCTCTGTGCGACTAGTATGATAGTAGCCTATCACAGGCGGTGTTTTTCCTCATAACTTCCTGACATAAAGAGATAGGATTAAAAAACCCTTCCAATATCGTTTGATACCATGTAAAGATGCCATGCGTTTGTTATGTATATACCCTTTATGTTACACGTTGTATAAGACGAGGTGTTATGCTTCGTCTGGATAGTAGGCATGTCAACCACATAAATATCGTAAGGTCGCTCTCCATAAGACGGGTGATAGTGGATTTAAGTCATGTAATTGCTGCGCACACTCCCCAAAATGCATCCTATAGAATACTGACAGGCTGGCTACTCTACACCTTAGCAATAAAGCCAAATTTCCTAGCAGTCATCTTGGATTTGAGCTCAATTAACCACCTTCATTTTATGGTTTTGCATGTTGGTGCATTCCAAGGATATATACCGAAAAGCAGGAACAAAGGTGAAAGGGCCCTTTTAGGCAGTGAACAAAGACGCTTGTATTTTGGGCGGGTTGAATGTCACAAGCTTGGCTTCACTCCATTCGGAGACTGCCTGATACGTACTCTTTACCATAGTCTTCTTCTTCTTAATGATTGGATTACTTCCTTACTAGCCCGAGCACTAGGCAAGTATCTCTCCACAAGGATCCAATCCTCTAAAGACAAGGCCATTTTCGTGGCCACGGCCTCAATCATTCAGGCAGCAAGGCCACCCTTTTTGGCTCCCACCGGATGGCATGGTGGAAATGTGGGCAGTGATCGCCCACTTGACAGCCGTCATAGAGCTTCTCTGAAAGCAGAACGCGGAGCTCTAAGCAGACCTATCTGGCCTGCGAGCTCAGAAGGGGGCGCAACATGGGCGGAGTGGGCCTATACCACAGAAGATCCGTTTCTGACCCCGGTGCGAAAAGAGCTGTTGTTGAAAGTTGGCAACGTATGCCTTCGTCGCGGCTGCTACAGCCACAGCCACGGGGAAGGTGAAGGTAAAGAGTGCGCCCTTACAGAACCCAGTCCCTGTGGCAAGACGGTCGCCTCCACAGCCTCCTACAGCCCCTTCAGCCGATGCCGCCTGGGAGGTAGCCGGGGAGAAGAAAAAGGCGAGGAAAAGTTGCAGGTTGCTCAAGTGAGTGGCATACCCTAGTAGGCGCCCAGTAGACCGATTGCAGTGAAACTCGTACTACTTGTACATTTAGCTAGCGGTAGGAATATATTAGCGACGGGTATCTTACGGGTATAAACTTGTAATCTCTTGGAAGATACGACACAGGGTCACTTTAAAATGCAAATAGATACGTTGATCGGTTCGTCTTAAGCGAATATTATACACGCAATTTACATAGAATTAAGTTTTTAAACTAAACCTGTATCTATTCCCAAAATTATACAATTCCACGCATACATTTAAAACCGAATTATCATTCCCACCGAGTTTCATCAAATAAAAGGATGACAATCAAAATATAAAGATCACATTTCATAACGTAAATTCCATCCTAATTGAAACTTCCACTGGGACCGAAGGTATTACACTTCACCCATTAGCCCGACGTAGTCGACATACCGTTCACAATATAACATATAACCTCCATATACGTCCACGCATCTTACATGCGCTTTCTGCCAGATATTTTTTAATTAAAATTTCATATTCTGTCAGGCGGGGACTAAAAGGGTTGGGTCGCTAGATTGGGAATACGGAGTAGTGAGTAAATGAAGTGTCCATTTGTCTCGGTTTGCTGATATAATAGTTGCTACCGTAATAGAAACGAGTCTTAGTATAGAAATATTGTTGAGTGGATTAAATTTTAGATAAGTGCTGAAAAAAGTTGGTGGCTAAAAAACATGCCTAACCAAAGACACCTAAACGAAATGAGTTTTCACATTGCTATCGCTTTTTTTTAGGGTTTCGTACCCAAAATGTTAAAACAGGATGGGCACGCCACAATAGCGGCGGTAACTCTCCTCTTTGAGGAGTGGCTTGAGAGGCACCACGGCACCCTTACCTTTCGCCTGACAGGCCCTCGCCTGACATGGCCGTTTCGGGAGGTTTCTGTTCCGGATAAAGCGGGAGGAAACGCCAGGGTTTCAGGGTTTCACTACTGTGGGGATCGCCCTAAGAACACGGTAGAGCGTACAGTGGAGGTCTGCCCGGCTTGGGTGGAGTATCGCCGTGTCCTCGTGGCGGCAATCGGCGGCGATCGCTCGCGTCCGGCCCTGGAACAGAACATGTGAGAGAGTGCATAGCAAGCCGTCACCTGATTCTGCGAATCAGTGATGCTAGCAAAGGAGGAGGAAGAAAGCGGGAGGGAGTGGGAATCTCAGCGCCTTCATACCTCTAGCTGCTGCAGGAAACGCCCTGGTCGGGAGACAACATCGATCCTCCTACGTCTACGAAGACCGAGGCCTGGGTCAGGGTTACGGGTTGGTCAAAATAGAAACCGTGGCCCTGGCGCACAGGCAAGTGAAGGAACACGGGTGAGCTTTAGTCAGTAAAGTCTGAAACATCCTCCCGCTCCGCTTAGAGCGAGAGAGGTAAGTTGATGATTTCTCATCCTCAGTAAATATCGCACCCTATTACTAAAACTGTCCTGCACTGTCCATCTGTCTGTCTGTTACCAGGCTGTATTTCATGAACCATGATAGGTAGCCAGTTGAAATGTTCACAGATGATATATTTCAATTGCCTCTTTTAGAAAAATATTTTAAAAGTTTTTTTTTGTACGCGACCGTCAATTCGCACTTAGCTGGTTTTTTTAGAAAACATTTTTATTGTTTGCAACTAGCAAAATACATCGTGAACTATTTTAACAATATTTTATTTAGTATTTTTGCAAGTTGGTCGCAGATTATCCTTTCATTTTTTCACACCTCCATGACCGGCAAGTAAGGTCCCCTTGATGAATTGCCTCGGTCACTTTATTTAGTAGAATATAGGGCGGGTGAGCCCCTGTCTTACCTGGCTTATGTTCATGTTATAGTGTGGGTACCTACTGTACGGTATACAGGGTGAAATGTATGGAAATAGGGGCTTGTAAGTTATAAGATATGGTGATTTAGGAATATACAGTGTTGCAACTTTGTAGCAGGTAGTGATACTAGTTATTTACTGTGAGTTAGTTATATTAAGATGATTAGTTATATTAAGTTTTTTATGGGTAGGATCCTACTTCATATGATAAGTCTGTTTCAGATAATTATAAAAATAACATGATAAGTTTGGATCTCGTGAGAATATCGAAATAAAACGTGCGTATTATATATGTTATTTCCGGTTATAAAATATCTGCGTTCCAAATCCGACCAGTAGTTTTTGTGTGAAACAGTGACAAACTTCTACACATTCATCATCATCATCATCCCAGTGTTAATCCCAGTCGCATCCGAAGCTTTTTCAGCTTTTGGAGTCTGGGGTCCGCTTTTACCAGTTCAACTGCTGATATGGCTAAACTTCGACATTTTCCGTGAAGCGACTGCCGTCTGACCTCCACAACCCGAAGGCGACATCGAAGCATTGCAGTTAGACCAATTGTTGGACTTTTGAGAGCCCCAACAACCCGTAACGACTGCCACTAGATGTCCGTATGGCAACCGGGACCAACGGCTTAACGTGCTTTCCGAGGCACGACAAGACCAGTGCAAATATTCATATTCATGCATCCCCTATCATGAACCCGCGCCCCCTTGCGCAGCGGCCGCGTCCGCTACCGCTACGCCACGGAGGCTGTCTTAACTTCCACATATTCGTTTATTCATATAAAGTCTCGCGTATGATAATATTGTTAGTTGAATTCCGCTGTTTTAGCTGCATAAGTTACAATTCGGCGAGAATATGGTAATAAAAGGTGTCCTGAAGCCTGGTTATAAGCTTCTACAGTGATGGGTTTAAAGAGGAGCGATGCCTCCTGGGCCAGGGTTGCCGGTTGGCTAAAAAAGACACCGTGGTCCTGGCGCACTGGAGATGAGTATTAGCCCGCAAAAGTCTGACACGCCCTTTCGCTCCGCCCAGAGCGAGAGAGGTCATTTGATGATTTCCCATCCCAAACAAAAATAATAAAAAATGGTTTTATGCCTTTGTGTGCTAAATTTTATTCAAAATTTATAATAGATTTTAGGATTGGGAACATACGAAACATACAAAATATTAGTAGGGAGTTTCTTTTTAATTTTAAAGATTTTAAAGGATTTTGGCAACAAACGAAAGAGTTAATCCTTAAACTCAGTATCCCTGTGAGCAACGGTATCTATGAACCGAAGGACATTGCAAACTTATTTAAATATCACTTTCAAGTGGAGTCTCTACTGAAAGGTGAGCAGATCAGGGATGTGGAGGTTGTCATGTCAGGGGTACCTGAACGTGTCACAGCAAAGCAAGCTGCGCTAATAATAAAAGGCATGACACGAGGAAAGTCCCCCGGGCACGACGGCCGGGGGACATCGAACGTTTTTAGCATGCGGGGCCACACCTCCCAAGGCTCCTGGGACTGTATTTACTTTGTAACTTACTCATTCTGATGGTAAGCAGTGATGCAATCGTTGATGATAAAGCGGGTTAGTTTATTAAGAGCCTATTCAATCAAAAAAACTGAGTATGTACCTAGTACAGCAGATGACGGTTTTCACCTTCTCGAAAATAATATGGTAAGTGGAACAAAACCCATATACGAAAATATTTGTAAGTATAGGTCCGCGCTACGAATTAATTGATAAATTCCACGCACACTATTTAGGGTGCGTATGATTTGAATTCAAATCTTTATAATCAATTTATTTTCTGTTTGTATAATTAGTATGAAAATTCTACTACTCATGTAATATTTATTGCTAGATCAATTTCTCTGTATGTTTTAGAAAAAAAAAATATATGAGCTACTGTAATGGTTTCTATGCCCTACGCACTTCGTTTACCTTTTATACCCTATTTTATCAAGACGGTACAAAATGTCATCCGGTGTGTTAGGACTAACATACGTGGTAAGCGAGAAAACAGACAGATGTTATGCAGCAAAATCTCCAATGTGTTTATTACATTTCGTCGATACGATTCGTCGTGTTCCCGGCATGATGTCTGGTGAAGCCGTACGGAGCGCAGGTTTGAGCAGTTGATCGATGATCGATGTGCCAAATGTTATTGTGTCGGGAGGTTGATCGTGGAGGGTCTCCAGATTAATCTCCCTCTGGCCAGCATCGTTGGTCGTGTTGTTGGGTTTAACATTGCATCACTTCACTCAACTGCCGTCTTCCTTCGTACTCACTAAGATTTTTAAGTGAATAGGCTTAATAAACTTGCCCGCTTTACCATCAACGATTGCATCACTGCTTACCATCAGGCGGGATTGCAGTCAAGCACTAGGTACGAGGAATCAGCATGTTTTCATGTTTGTTGTGTGACATTCACGTTTTATTTGCTACAAAATTAATTTAGCCGCTCAATAATAATGTTTATGGAAAAAATAATTTTATCCTATACAAGCTAATAACTTCAAAAAATTTGTCCACTACAAATTTTTTTGAAGTGCCCTCCCACTCGCTTCCTCAGGAGAGCGATCGACGGACAGAAAAACTGAAATCCACCAGAATCGTATTTATCATCATCATCCACCTTTTATCGTCCACTGCTGGGCATAGGTCTCTTCTCATCTGTATGAGGAAGCAAACCTCGATGTAAAAAATTATAATAAATAAAATAAAAAAATAAAATTCTTTATTGTCACAAGTTTTTACATACTTTTATGGGCTAACTGTCACCCAAACTAAGCCAAGGCTTGTGTTTTGGGTAACAGCGGTCAGCCGCAGGAAGTAGCGCACCATAATTGCGAAAGAATATTACAGCTTTATGTGTCGCTGAGGTAGGTTTAGTGTTCTTAAGAATTTTTCTTAATCTAAGTCTATTTCTTACTTAAAACAATCTAGCACATGTGTGTCTGTTGTTATGTGTGTAGTGTGAGGGTGTGTGTTTGTATAGTATGAGTGAGTGTGAGGGTTACAATGTAAGTGTAAGTGTTGTTGTTTTTTGGACGTAATGTATGTATTATGCCAGTAAATGTTCCGTCTTCTGATAGTCGAACAATTGAAGCCATTGGGAAACTTTACTTTTGAGTTCATGTCTGCTAAGACAAGTAATGTTCAATTGCTTGTGAATTGCGTTGTATAGCTTGCAACTTAAAGCCTTGTACTGTCTCCTTGCAAAGACGGTCTTGCATGGTTGTTGAGGGCATACAGGCATTTTGCTGCGTCTGTTGGGATTGGGCAAAGGCACGCTTCGATGCTTCCTTATTATGGCTCTGAGCACAAAGAGTTGGCGAACTGTAAGGACCTTGCATTCTGAATAGAGCTGAGATGTTGGATGTCGGTATGGTTTCCTTGTCATCACTTTCAACACCGCTCTTTGTGCTCTTTCTAAGCTCAGTAGATGCGTTTTTGCGGCCCCTCCCCATACAGTGATGCAATATTGCACAATAGATTGGCAAATGGCAATGTATACAGATTTGAGTTGTTGTAGGGTTGCACTGTCTCTAAGTGTTTTAAATACATGCATGAGTCGTCTTACTCTGGAATTAACTGTGCTTATATGTTTGTCCCACCGCAAGCCACTATCCATATGTACTCCTAAATATTTAACCGATTCCGTGCGAGTGATTTCTTGGCAATTGCAATTGGTCGATGTGATACAAGTGTGGGCTTGTAAAGAAAAGCTTCGCGGTGGAGCCTTAGTTTTGTTGATGGAGAAAGGGACATATTGCGTTTTGGAGAGATTTAGGGTTAGTAGGATGTGAGTCAACCAGTTATTCACCCTGGATAGCGCGAATTCTGCTCTCTCTTTAACTGTTTGCCAGTTCGGACCCCAAACAAATATGGCGGTGTCATCAGCATATGTGAAAATGCTAGTGTAAGGTAGGGACATTGTGCAAAGGTCGTTGATATAAAGCTGGAAGAGGGTGGGAGCCAAGACACTCCCTTGTGGAACGCCGTAAGAGACAGTCTCCTCATCACTTCGTTTACCTTTTATACCTTCGTTTATATTTTATAAAGACGGTACAAAATGTCATTCGGTTTGTTAGGACTAACATAAGTGGTAAGCGAGAAAACAGACAGACGTACTTGCTTATGCAGCAAAATCTCCAATTTGTTTAATACATTTCGTCGATACGATTCGTCGTGTTCCCGGCATGATGTTTGGTGAAGCCGTACGGAGGGCAGGATTAAGCAGTTGATCGATGATCGATGTGCCAAATGTTATTGTGTCGGGAGTTTGATCGTGGAGGGTCTCCAGATTAATCTCCCTCTGGCCAGCATTGTTGGTCGTGTTGTTGGGTTTAACATTGCATCACCTCACTCAACTGCCGTCTTCCTTCCTACTCACTAAGATTTTTAAATGAATAGGCTTAATAAACTTGCCCGCTTTACCATCAACGATTGCATCACTGCTTACCATCAGGCGGGATTGCGGTCAAGCACTAGGTACGAGGAATCAGCATG